>CM038794.1:285126507-285211509 GCA_021764765.1 Vicia sativa
GTCGAAACTATCTAGGTTGGGACGTGCAACACCCGTCTTCTTGACTGCGTGTCGGGAAGGGGATATCGTCGATTATGAAGGAAGTGCATGAGGGGCTTGTGGAAATCATGGTGGTAAGTAGAGCCTTAGCAAGCGGATCTTAAGGGCGGGTACTCTTGGCCTACTTTAACAAAGGATTGTCAAGTATGTGACTCGATGTACAAAATGCGGATGTTTGCCCAAGCTATCCATACTCGGTTGAGTTTTTGCATCAGATTACGGTCCGTGGCCTTTTTATCGGTGGGGTGACATCTTGGGGCCGTTCGGTGGCTCAAGGGACAATTGAAGTTTGATCGTGGCGGTAGATTATTTTACTAAATGGGTAGGCGGGCTGTATCTCGGATCTGGCGAGATCGGGTTGGCGTTTTCTTGGAGAAGCATCATTGCGGTTTGGGCTACCTCGGGTTATAGTTTGGGACAACGGAACACGGTTTGCGACACCTCGGTAGTAGAATTTTGTAAGGATCTGGGATTCAAAGCGGGTTTATATCACGTAGAGCATCCCGGTGACGGGCAGGCGGTCGGCCAACAAGGTCATATTAAATGCAATTAAGAAGAATTGGACTCGGCCAAGGGTTGTGGGCGCGACACTTGCACGAAGTCTTATGGGCCTACCATACCACAGTTCACTCCACACCGGAGACTCCTTCGGGATGGTTTTGGGTGATGCCATGATCCGGTGAGGTAGTTTTACCCTCTTGGCGTCGGGAAAGCTTTGAAGAAGGGCTAACACGGGCCTTGAGTGAGGAAGCAGATTCTTGGATGAAATAAGGGATGCGGCACATCAGGAGCGGCGGCAAAGCGAGAGGACCGGCGTTTCAACACGAGTTAAGCGCGAGGGTTCAAAGTCAGTCACGGTACTCAAGAAGGTGAGCCCTCCAAGAAGGTATTTGGATTCCAAGCGGGAAGGACCGTTCGGGGTCTCGGGAAGAATTGCAAAAGCAGACCTATAAATTAGAGACATTAGACGGATCGGGCCCGAATGCCAAGAACTTGGAATGTTGCCAACCTTAAATTTTATTTCGATTAAAAATGCTATGTAAGAATAATTGGTGCACTCTTTTCCCTAGGCAGGGCGGGGTTTTAATGAGGCATCTATCTAATGAAATTATATTGCGACATCCGATGCATGGCGACAAATGGCGGCGTCTTGCTTGAGCTCGGTCTAAAGATCGTCTCTCGATCACGTAAAGGCTCTGTTCCCCGGGAATACTCCTTGGTCAACCTCGGCAGGCTCACGAACCCTATGGCGTCTTCTGAGCTCGGTCTAAAGATCGTCTCTCGATCACGTAAAGGCTCTGTTCCAGGAATACTCCTTGGTCAACCTCGGCAGAGGCTCTGAACCCATGGCGGCGTCTTCTTTGAGCTCGGTCTAAAGATCGTCTCTCAGTCACGTAAAGGCTCTGTTCCCACGAGGAATACTCCTTGGTCAACCTCGGCTTGAGGCTCTGAACCCTATGGCGACGTCTTGCGGCTCGGGTCTAAGATCGTCTCTCGATCCGTAAGGCTCTGTTCCCATGAGGAATACTCCTTGGTCAACCTGGCAGGGCTCACGAACCTATGTGGCGTCTTTGAGCTCGGTCTAAGATCGTCTCTCGATCACGTAAAGGCTCTGTTCCCATGAGGAATACTCCTTGGTCAACCTCGGAGGTTACGAACCCTATCGGCGTCTTTGTAGCTCGGTCCATGAGGCCTCTCAGGCGACCAAAAATGAATGTGTCGGTTGCATCGGTACCATCAACACTCTTTCGGTCTCGGTAAAGCCGATATTACACGAAGCGTATGTTGGGGTTGTGAACAATTGTTATGTGATTTTCTCTAAAACCATTAGGATTGCTCGTCATCCTATGGCTCGGGGCTCATAAGTACTACATAAAGTTCACAATTATCACCTTGAAATGAACAAGGCAAAAATTAACTTGGAAATTAATAACAAAAATTGGAAAGCAATTAAAAATAACCCGAGGGCAAATATTCAGAATACAAATGCATCCCCACAGGATGACTAACTATGAAAGTTCTAAACAACAAAAGTCAAGGGTTGGGGTTAGCGGAGTTGGCATCCACCTTAGCATTTTTCTTCACTAATGGTGGTCTCGCTATCATCTTCATCAACCTCCACCGACTTCCCATCAACAATAGTCTTGAAGAAGTCAACCTCCGAGATGTCTATGTCGGGTAAAGACAATGACTTGACTTGAGCTTGGGTCCAATATGTCCCGGCATCTAGCATACCCATCGGGAGTTCTTCAATGCTTCACAGCTTCGGAGCATGATTTTGAGTTACGAAACTTGGTGGACATTTAGGCGACTCATCTTCCGTCTTTATCCGTTTGCTTGCCTCCGAATTCTTTTCTTCAAGACTTGTAATGTTGCCGTGCTTGGAGAGTTTGTTCTTGAATACATCATTAGGCGTCGAGAAGGAATGCTCGTTGTCGTTAACCTCTTGACGGCCTCTAACTTTCGGTTTTCTTTTCTCCACATGATCAGTTCAAGCGGACTTGGTGAGCACGGCACACCTCATAAGGTGTAGGCTCGGTGATTGGTGATACATTGTGAACCCGGAGGAGTCAACTTGTTCACGTCGGTTGTGGCGTTGAGTTGGTCATACAAAAACTTAAGGCCGAAGTCGGCAGCCAGAACCGATTCTCGGAAGAGGCTCGGCAGGCTATCACCTTCCTTCAACAAATTGGAGATGGCCCGATCGCGAGTTGGTTTCGTTCCCATGCGGTCTTGACTTTTGAGGATAGACTCGGGGCTGAATTCGGTCGGTGGGCTTGGAGGAGAAGCGATAATGGCGTTTGTACTGCGGCGGGATCACGGTCGTGGCGTTCTTTTCTTCTTGGAATGGCGCACTTCGGCCCGGCCAAATTGGACTTGGTCTCGGAGGGACCACCTTTGCCCATTCGGGGCAGGCTTGACCATTAGCTTCTCTGTTCCTTCACGGCGGATATCGGTCATCTTATACATGGAAAATAAAGTGAAAAGTTAAACATACAAATAAAGAAGTATAGAATAGTAAAGATAGTGGAAGTTCTTACCTAGGAAGTCGGGACTTCCTTGGGAGGCAGAACAGTAAATCCTTGACCCGAATCGGTGCGAAGAGTCCAATTTCTAAAGAGGATCTGGTATCACTTAGTATCGTAATCAAAGCCGGAGATGAGTGGATCACAAGTCGATTACAAAGGGAACTTGTATGATGCCGTCGAAACCATAAATAACATAGGGAGCACAAGACCGCATCTCACTCGGATAAAGCGCTCTTTGTAGCCTTTAAAATTGGAGGTATAGGCTTGGAGGAAACTTCTTTCGGGATGCCAGTAGCGGCCAGTTTCAGGCTCGGTGATTTTATTTGAAAAAGAAGAAACAAACCAATGGTGGGGTTATAGGCAGGGCTGACAAATTACTTGAAGGCCGGATGAAACCCGGTATTCAGGGAGAAGTTGGGAGGAGCTAGGTTGATGGTGCGGAGGATGCTCGGTTTCAAAGTCGGAGAGTGGGAATTGAATGCCAAATTCCTCGATCACTCCTGTATAAAAGTAAAACCACTCCGTTTCAACTCCTGGGGCGGATCATACGAGACCTCTCTCGAGTTCACGAGTTCTAAATTACATCATCTTCGTCTCCTGTGAGACACTACTGTAGGGAGCGAAGTGCTGGCGATTTCTTCATCTTGTGTCGAGGCTTCGCTTAAAGCAGCTTCCCCTTTGATCAGACGGTTGGTTTCCATTATTAGCTCCACAGAACACGAAGAGTCGAAATTGGAATCACTTCGAGTAAAACTTGGCAAAGCCTGTCATAACACTCTTTAGGTCGGTCGTCTTTTGACATTCCTCACCTCAGCATGCATTCCTCGAGCAGGGTTTTCGCTCCGTCTCTTAAATGGATTTTGCGACCGAAGTCATAGCATTCCCTAATAATGACCATGTTTAGGATTGAAACAAAAATAGTATAAAGAAAAGAGGTACTGAGTTGATGATTGGTGATTGGTGTGAGGGTTTTGGGCGTCAGCCGGCAAGGATTGAAGTGGGTTTGAGGATATGTAGAGGAGGAATCGTGGAAGGCAAATAAATGAAATATAATGAGTTGGAGGAAAAGAGGCATAAATAGGTTTTCCGTTATAAAGAAATCGGTAGCCCAGTGACCGTTAATTTTACGGTGTCACGTGGAACACGTGCTGCGTTTCTAAGAAATCAAAAATATATAACACATCTCGCTAAGGGATTAAGGGTTCAAAGCATTTGAGTCGAACGCAGTTCAGGAAAAGCAAAGGCGACCAAGGGGCTTATGATCATACAAAATCCTCGGCCGAGATGGGCGCTGGATGCGAAGGATCAGGGATAGGTCTCGACCATCGGAGAGGATCTGAGTCCGACTTGGATCTCGGGGAGAGACAGCGGATTGGCCGAAATATGGCTGGCAATTACTCTAGTAGGAATGTTTGAATAGGCGTTATGAAGATGAAGAGTTCCTAGAATCTTTATGAGGCGTTACTAGTGAATGATTACAATTGTAACTAACTCCTTGCCTTCAAGCCATGGTTAATGAGTTAGGCGATTCACGGAAGAAAGAGATAGCTTCAAGGAAGGAATGATATAAATAGGGCTCCCCAGCGGATAAGCAAGACAAGGATAAGCTTGGAGCTTGAGTTCACGACACTTGGTCTCAAATCCTAAACAATATCTTTAATCGGTTTTCTGCCAAGAACAATTTTATTTTCATGCTATTTTATTTAATTTCATAATTTTATTCTGCATCAAAATCATCAAAAATATTTTATTCTTTTTGCATTGTAATACGAAAACCTTTATTTAATTTAATAAATTAAAAAACATATTTTGCATGCATATTTATTTTTATTTATATTTTTGCATTTAATTCATTTCTAATTGCATTTTATTATTAAATCTTTTCCAAAAATCCCAAAAATTATTTTAGTTTATTTATCTTATTTCCAGCATATAATAATTTTCCATATTAAAATTGCATTTTTCTAACATTTTTCTCTTGTTCGATTCATATTGCATTTCGGATTTCTTCTTTTTTGTCTGGTTGATCCGATTCGACGATTTTCTCTTTATCATTTTATCATTCTATTTTCCAATAATGTAATTGCTCATGGGATGTAATAGTTTAATTTAGGACTTTATTTTCCGCATTTTAAATTATGTATACGCTGAAAGCCATGTAATATCGTAGGACATTTATCTTTCCGCGCTTCATTCCGCATTTTAATTTCGCACCCTATAAGCTGTAGTAACTGGCGTGTATTAAACTAAAGTTGAACCCTAATACTAACTGAAGATAACATATTACGAAATCAACACACCTCTCTCACACACGCTTAGGGTAATTCTCTCTCGATGCCTTCCGATTCAAAATGGTCATGTCCCTCGAGCGTAGAGGTATTCTAGCACGTCGCCTTCAAACAAATCATCATAGTCCCTTGATACAAAGATCCGACATAAGACCCGATGTGGCCTCCAAATACATGATCTTGACCCTCGATTGTCGCCTCGAAAAATGATGATCCCGAATGTGCTAGGATACTTCCCTACAATTGCTTTTCTATGACCATCAGATGTCCCGAATGTCCGACCATCCGGAGATGAACCCTCTAACTAATGGTGGCTAGCGGCTATTCTAAAGGTGTATAGAAATCTGTGACCAAATTCTGGAGTGGGTAATAAGTCTTTTGTTGCTTGCTCTAAAACAAATGCTTTTCACACCACTCTTTCAAAGTTCAAATTCTTTTCAAAAACAAACATTTCCGAACACTTTGTATACACTACCATGATTACAAGTCAAAGCGAAATCTTACTTTTCAAAACATTTTGTCAAACACCACGAGATGCCATTTTAAAAAGTGATCAGAGCAACTAAGGCCCGTGAATAACTACGGATGGAAAAGGGTGCTAATACCTTCCATACCATAACCATTCTCCCGGTTTCGAAGAATCTAACGAAGGTCTTTTATTACTTTTACCTTCCTTAATTGGATAAAAAGATAAAAGTGGTGGCGACTCTTTGCTATCACACATTTGGATACAAACATCCTACAAAAGTCGAGTTCAAGTATTCGGATGCCACCGTGGCCAGTCGTCACAACTAGACTCTGTAATTCTTTATTGATAATAAGGGATCGAATAACTCTTGTCTTGATTACTACAGGGGAGGTTGTAGTTGGCAGAATGTGGATAGCTTCCATTTGTGCATCGGTGTTGATCCATTACTGTTATCGGAGGATAACGAGGAGGTGGTCTTCGGATAGTTTTCCGTCGGTTCGGGGCTTAATCTGGACCGGTCGTGGGAGGACAACCGGTGGTGCTTTCGAGATGGTTTTCCGTCGATTCGGGGCAATCACGGACCTATTTGGGTCGAAGTAGTACATTTTGTTTGGAGAAAACAAGGAACTTTGATAGAATATTGGTTAGTTTCATAAGTATGATGCATGACAATGTATATGAATGACATATGCATGAATTATGACTTTATGAGTAATGTATGAATGATAGATGTTGTGGTATTTCAAAACATATCCATCTTGAAGAAGATCACGGATGCTTTGTTTGAAGTTTCGACTCTGTTTGGGGGGATTGAGTGGGTGAAGTCCACCTTTTTGAAGGAGAAAGATATACTGGATTCCTCTAATGCACTATCGACCAGTCTTGGGCCTAGATATTGTTGAGGAAGGTAGAGATTGAGAAACTTCGTTTTGAGGATCTCATAGACCACTGCTAAGGAGAATCTGGAAGGCGATCTGTTAGGGACCTTGTATGTAGATCTATTTGAGGAAATTTAGGGCTGGGGATTAGGTGTAGATCTGCGGAGGCATTTGATAGTTCTTGAGACGGGTTGGAAGAGCCAGGCAGTTGTAATCTCTGGCAGGGATGAAGATGTAGTTTCCTCAGATGCACTATCGACCAAGTCTTGGAGTCTGAATCTTGTTTGGAGAAAAGGAGCAGTGAGAGAGATGCCGCTGAGGATAAATACCTTATTTGGGGTGAGGTGTTCTTGCTTGAGGCCGATGTAACATTACTTAGTTGAGTGGAATTGCTGCTCGTGGATTCCACATTACTCTGTGGGAAATTGTGTTGTAGTGACACCTTTGTAGGGATCATGCTCGTGGGGAATGCTTTGGTGACTTTAATCGTCATCCAATTCCAGGCACATAGTAAGTACTTTTGTATGTTCTTTTCGTATGTTTGTGATTAGATTCTTATTGTCAAATGCGTATAGTCATTCAAAGCAAACGTTGGACTTATTGCAAATAACAACAACGAAAATTGTAAAGAGAAAGAATTTTGCGTTTATTTGAAGGTGGCGTATGGCCAAGTGGTTTGTACACAAGAAAGGTAAAAGCTATGGAAACAATCTCGTTAAGTTCCAACTATGCTAGTACTCATATATTTCAACTATCTCATCTCCTTCATCGGGTAGAAAGTGAGTGGTGATCTTCGCCATTTGAATCTTGAATCTTGATAGTAGTGCAGGCGGTGATGCGGAAGAGACATAGTCGTGCGCTTAAATCCTAACTTTGCCTAGACCGCCCTTTCGGGTTTCGGTCTCTGGGATACTTTTTGCCCAAGCCGCCTTTTCGGTTTTTCGACTTGCGGTGTACATGTTTTGTATATATCCTTAATTTTTGCCCGACCTTTTGGTTGGGATGCCATATTTTTGCCTAGGTTGATCGACCTAGCGGGTCTCTTTATGCGTAGTATTTTTGACTATGTGCGTTCAGGGTGTGGGAAGTCTTCACCATCCATGGTGCTAAGTATCATAGCTCAGCAAATCATCTTGACTACAACGGTCCCTCATAAGTGGGAGTCCATTTGCCCTGGGGATCACCTTGTGGAAGAATGATGCGCTTGACTACTAGATCACCGACTTGGTAGACTGGTGCTTGACCTTCTTGTTAAATGCTACGATCATTCGTTTACGATAAATCATCCATGGCGGATGGATGCGATTTCTCATCAATCAAATTAATCGGTCGAAGCCGATGCAGACCGATCGTCTTCGCTTCTTTCTGCCTCTGGAGGACTCGGTTGAGTATCGAACCTCGATGGGTAGGCGGCTTCCATCTGTATACAAGAGAGAAGGTTGCCCAGTGATGTTCGTCTTGTAGTGCGATAACCATGAAGAGCAAATGGTAACATCTCATGCCAATCTTTGTAAGTCAACATCATCTTATTATAATCTTCTTAATGTTCTTGTTGGCGGCTTCCGCTAGCCATTCATCTTAGGCCGATATGGAGAAGAATTGTGATGCTTGATCTTGAGCTGCGTGCGAGTTCGGTGATCATCTTGTTGTTGAGATTGGAGCCGTTATCTGTGATAATCCTTTCGAAGTGCCATACCGACGAGATAAGATTATGTTTGATGAATCGAGCCACATTCTTAATGTAGATGCATCTGCTTATGCCAGCAGGTGAAATAATCAATTGCCACAAGGATGAAGCGATGTCCATTGGAAGTGGGCAATTTCTCCAATCATGTCAATGCCCCACATTGCAAAAGGCCAAGGAGAAGTTAAAACATTCGAGAGAGTGCTGATCGTGTACTTTGTCGGCATAATCGGCATTTGTGACAAGATCGAGCATAAGCGGTGACAATCGACTTCCATGGTGGACCAATAGTTGTTCTCAAAATCTTCTTAGCCATGGTGTGTCCTTTGGAATGGGTACCAAATGCCTTCGTGTAACTCTTCCATGATACGCATTCTTTTTCTGGTCTACAGTAGATGGCACAAGTCGTGGTTCGCTTGTATAAGATGTCGTTCTTTGAGAAAGAATTTGGATGCAAATCTTCTCATGAACTTCTTATCATTATGAGATGCCCTGCGGGATATTCACGAGTCTCAAGATACCTCTTCACGTGTAGTACCAAGGTTTCTCTTCTGCGTCGAGCTCATAACAATATCTTTGGTTAGTCGACTTCTCAATGATGATCAGGGGAGCCTCGTTGTCCCATCGAACCTTGAACATAGATGACATAGTAGCCAGCGTCCTTAATGATTCTCTTCTCGTGGAATATGATCAAAGTAATCTCTTGAGTAGGGGATCAAACTCGAACATGCTCTCGTCTGAATGAGATTCGGATGCTTCGTATCCCACTCCCCTTAATCGGTTGATCACAATTTGAGTCTCCATACACTTGTAAGAACTTGATTCTTAAGTCAATAGCGACTTTAAGACCCATGATGCACCGTACTCGGCCATGTTGTTAGTGCAAGCTGAAACATAATCTGGCGGTGAAAGGCGTATGTCGCTTGTAGGGGATGTAATGATGGCGCCAATGCCATTGCCAAGTGCGTTTGAGGCTCCATCAAAGACCATAGTCCATCGGGATCCTTGTTCGGGTCCTTAAATGCGGGCAGGTTCTTCAATCTGTAACTAGTAAAACATCTTCATCTGGAAATTGAACTGCATAGGCGATAGTCATCTGGCTTGATGAGCAAATGATCGGCTACTACACTTCCTTTGATCGCTTTAAAGTGTCTTTGGATGTCATATTCGGTCAAGATCATTTGCCATCTTTATTCTTCCGGAAAGTTGGTTTCTCAAATATGTATTTTATCGGATCCATCTTGGAAATCAACAAGGTAGTGTGAGTCACATATCTTGTCTTAGTGGTGACAGCCCGAGCAAGCGTTGCAAGTTTTCTCAATTGCGGTATCTTGTTTCACGATCGGTAAACTTTTGCTAAGGTAGTATATTGCATGCTCTTTTCGACGGACTCGTCATGTTGCCCCAACACACCCATTGAATTCTCTAACAACATCAGTACATGATAGAGTCTTCCTGGTAGGCGGCATCGGGATAGGAGGTTTAGGTACTCCTTGATTTTGTCAAAGCGATCGGCAATCGTCGTTCCATTCCACTACTTGATCTTTCTTTAATAACTTGAAGATTGGCTCACAATGCGATTAGGTGTGCAATGAATCGGCAATGTAGTTCAATTGGCGAAACCTCGACTTCCTTCTCGTGCGGGAGCTGGCATCTCTTGAATAGCTTTAACCTTGCGGGATCGACCTCAATACCTTTTCCTACAAACCTAGGAGTTTTCGGATCGACCAAAGGTGCACTTGTTAGGATTAAGTCTCGATCTGTACTTCTTCAACCTATCAAGCAGTTTACGCAGATGATCAAGATGTTCTTCTTGATCGTGATCGAGCTATCATGTATAATCGGCGTAGACCTCTATCTCGTGATGAATCATGTCATGAAACAATGTCACCATATGACGATAAGTGGCGCTGCGTTCTTGATCGAAGGCATAACCTTGTAGCAGTGCCCCGGTTGTGTAACAAAGTAGTCTTCTCCATGTCTTGAGGCCCATTTTGATCGATTGTATGGAGAAACCATCCATGAAGGAAAACCTTATCTTTGGCGGTGTTGTCAACGAACATCAATATGGGAAGTGGAAAATCATCTTTGGACTTGCTGTTGGATCTCGTAATCCACACACATTCGTACTTTACCATCCTTCTTGATCACGGGCACCACATTGCAACCTTGTGGATAAAGGTGACTAAAAAACCGCATTAGGCCCCTTAACCGGCTTTGATTTTCTCGACATCTCGGGACGCATCACGGCCAGACATACATTTCCTTTGAGGAAAACCTTCTTTTGACAGTACCACAATATCAATGTCTAAACCGGCATGTCTTACGTGTGACCAAGCAAAAACCTCATTAGTCTGTGTATCACAGATCAACCTTTCTTCATTTCAAACCCGCTCTATCTTGATCTCTTTTCTGTCTTCGTCGATTACCAATTCACAACCTCGACTTGCTCTTAGGTGGCTGTATAACTCGCTCTTCTTCTTGTAGCGATCGGCAGGATCTCACGGCACTTCCAATCTTCCTCACTTTCGTCTTGACGGTAGATCGGATTATCGAAGTCATATTTAGCAGCAGCATTTGTTATTAACGAGATTCGGAGTGATTCTGCGGTGTATCACGTGGGTGTGTGTAAAAACACATAGCTTTTGAAGGGGTGATAAAGTAAAGAAAGAAAACAATTGAATGCAAAAGTCCAACGAATTTATTGAATGAAGCAGACAGAGATAACCCTCATAAGCGAGCCATGATGCCCGGGCGAGGCACTGGGCTTTCAAAGTTTATTGTTCAAAACATAAAAGAAATCAAAGCAAAACAAAACAGGCAATACTCACGACTAAAGGAGATTGGTATGGCGTCTTGATCTTCCACTTTGAGTATGATCGGAGTTGGGAAGATCCACTGGCGATGTCGAGCGGGTTGTCGCCGTCTTCTATAGCATGGATTCCACTCGGCGATGCGGAAGGGAAGTTGGCCGACACGTTCGCGGCGTATCATCTTCGACCTTTGATGGTGGAGTAACTGACGCCATGATAGTAAACATTAGCTCCATAACTCCAAGGAATAGCTTTATTAGAGGAATATGGGCGGTGCAGGATATTGATGAGAGGTGCCCTTTCTAGAGCGCAGGATCGAAGGAAATCCTTGTGTTAATATCAGCATAAATCTTACGGAAATCGTCACCCCCATCCGTCGCCTTAACATCTTCAATAGGAATTTTGTAGTTCTAAAGAACAATGTACTTCACCATGTAATCATGCTTTCACTTGGCTGCCCCAATTATCCCACCACCGAGATGGCGGTTCGTTCGTTATCGATCTTCAACTTAGACATTTCTTCACGGCTTACGCACGGTGGTTTCGAAATAGTATCTCACGGTTGTCCATCATACCTTTGAACGTCTTCTCGACCAAAGCACATGACCATCCCGGTAGCAGATGGGCTGTGACAATCTTACAGGCATCTGGATTGTACGGCTTGCAACAAATTCTTCTGCGGTCATCGGGGGATGGTCAGTCATCTATGTTAAAAATAAGTATCGTCATAGCGGCATTGGAACTCTTGTCATGGTTAGGCATTGCGTTGATCATTGGTCTCAGCGGAGGATCGAACTCAATACGCTTAGCTTCAATCATATCTTGAATCTTGTTCTTGAGCCCAACATCGTAATTACTATGTCACGGGCTGTTGGATAGTGCTTTGTTTAGCATTAGGGTTGTATCTCGGAGAGGAAGTGTTGACATTAAGGAGGATCCCTCGAGGTGTCATCTAGCGTTCAACATGTGTTGCAAGGCTGCGACAAGGCATATTGATCTTTGTAAAAGCTGACTCTTCGTGGCGCTGCAGCTGCAGCGCATTGTCTCGTTGAGTTGTCTTGATGTAGGATTGGAGTCCTAGCGCCCAGCAGTTGAGCACTGATCGGTCTTGGCTCGGCTTTTCGACCATACGGCATTGGCTTCTTTACCACCAAAAGATCTCTGTGACATTTGAAGATGACTCTACATGGATCTTCCTCTTGATACCCACGGCTTCAATGCGCTGCTTTGTCAATATCGGCTCGGTGAATCCGGATGAAGAATTTCAATCGAGATGATTGAAAAGCGACTGTCGGTGTTCCATAAACATATCAACCAACTCCCTATTGGACGGGTGGTTGAACTCTGCTGCTAAATCTCTCCATTTAGAGCATACTCCTTGAACTTCGTCACGACCCATAGACATGCTTTGTAGTTGCATGAGTGGGTGTCAATTCAGCATTACTCATCTTTGTCAGAAAGCATGTCGCTAAGTCACTCAATACGGATACGGTATTCTGGTGATAATACCATTCCAATGAGTTCGAACAAACTCTCTTGAAATAGTGCATCCACAACTTTCATCATCGAGTGTGGGGTTGATCTTGACATAGGACTTCAAATGCAGCTTGGGCAAGACATGCCATCATACTTAAAAGTAGGAACTTGAACTTGGGAGGAATCACAACACCGAACAAGACTTAGATCATCAAAATTCAACCGGACATCTTGAGTTTTCCACAGCATTGAGACGGTCTTCAAGTTGCTTGTACTTGTCATCTTCATGAGTCTTGGCTATAATCGGTCCTCTCCTTCTTTCTTTGGCTCACGCTGGTCACCATCATCACCCTTGGTACTCCCTCGGTAGGGACACTTCCTTGAGAGGCTCGATCCGGTGACCACTTTTGGACCCCTTCTGGCGTCTACCCATGTTGAGGAGACCAACAACCTTCTTCTTCTTGTTGATGAGCTTCTTCAAATCTTCTTGGCCTTGGACCAAGTGGTGAACATCTGCTTTGAGCATTACGAGCTTGAAGATCTTTGTGATCTGTTCAAGTCATTTACGCTAAAATAAATAGCGAGCAAATGAGAAACCAATCTCAATGTACACTGATGCAATGTTTATGCTATGCTATGCAATGTTTATGCGAATGCAATGCAATGTTTTCAAGGACCTTAGAGATTTAAATTTGTTAAACAAGCAATGAACAAACATTTATTAGTACTTCTTTTTATTATTCTTTTTCTTCTTAAGTACAAGAGATAGTTCAAAACAATAAAAGAAAACATAAACATCCTAAAGCTCTATGTCTCCCATGGGCGTTTCCTCTTGGTGCCGATGTAGGCGTTGATGTTTCGCTCCTCGTGAAGTAGCTTGGTCAACTCTAACACTTTCTTCTCGCTTGCGTAGCAATGAGCTTCAAAGGTATCCCTTTCTTCTTTTAGTTGAATCCAGGATCTCTTCAAGTCTTGAAGATCAGTAGGCATGTCAGGATGGAGAACAGTATAGGGTACGTCACCTATAGCAACAGGTTCCATAATTCTGGTAAAAGCAGTGAATGGCATCATGAGGTTTTGAGCTCGAGCTACCCATTTGAGGTAAGGTTCCCAAGGAATGGAGTTGGTGCCCCAAAGTCTTAGTATCGATCTTCTTTACCATGCCCCATGTATAAACCTTCGTCAGTGATGGAGATCGTGATTGTAGTCGAACACAACATCTTGGAGAAGCATATCATGTGGACCATCTCTTGAGCAAAACCAAGCGTAGAGCTAAAGAAGGGTTGTAAGTAATACCTCCTTATACCAAGTAGAGTACATTAGAATTCTCCAGCGCTCAATGAATGTGAAGTCCTTTTGAGAAGCAGACTCCAGCGGATGTCGGAATGAGAGATTGACATTAACCTTTGAGACCATCTCAACCTTTGTTCATTCTTCAAAGATGGAGGAAGGTGCGAAATAAACCACCTTGAAAGTAGTATACAACACATAAGAGTTCCTTGTCGCTTAGTAGTGCGAGTGTGGAGAGAATGTAGGATGTCTCCAAGTAAAGTAGGCAGGATTGCGGGTAGAAACAATTTGATGGCATTGATATCTATGAATTGATCCAGTTAGGAAATAGAACCAAACCATAAATTAGCAAGGCTACAATGTTTTCAAATGCATGGAAACTCATAACTTTGAGGAATTCTCGACTTTCTTAATTAGAAACTTAGAAAGTAAACCCTTAACTCACTTCTTGTTTCCCAATTGGCTTCAATATGCGAGCACTTAAGATGTAAGGCGATCACGATGTCTTGAACTTAGGAACCTTTTCCAACCGGTGAATGGCATTTGGTCAAGAATAGGTACCCCAGTAACAGAGAACTCTTCCAAGGTGGGAACCAGCTGATAATCGGAAATGTAAAGCAATGGTGTTTGGATCAAAGAGCTGGAATAGGACATGCATCATATCTTCTTCAAAGCGGAGATAACCAAATCAAGTAGATAACCATGTCTTTTGATGGGCCGGGCATGGTGGGAATTTACGAAACCAATTCTTTGAGTTGAGAAGGATACCCATGAAGTTGATTCGGATAGTCTTTCTAGAAGCCATAATCCCACAAAGCAGGCAAAGATAAATCCCTAGGTCCTTGAAATAGTTAGAAATGATATGCAATCACGAATGATGTCATGATGTCATGTTTAGCACACACAAACAATTCACACAATGAGCCTAGGTTTAAGGCTTGCATGAGGTATAGGTGATTACCTACCAAAAGTTTGAGTTGGTTCATCACATCCTATAATAATGTAACGGGTTCTAGGAATCTCACATCAGATCTTTCTCGTAGGCGCTTATTTCAATCGGGCCAAGTGGTCGTCGAAAATGTCCCAAAAGTCGATCTCAATGGCGTAGCATCAGTATCAACCAACCTCGGTCTACACCGGCCATCTCACTACCTTCTAATGGCCAAGATGGGTCAATTAAGGTTCTAAAAGGTTAGTTAGGCTTGATGACACCACGAAGCCAAATACTATCTTCTACTTGGGAATGAAAGTATCGGGACAACCAAAGTGTCACTTCGCGTAGCCATCATGTTGACCGTTTAGTTATCGTCTAACGTCGCGATCTAATACCACTTACCTAAGGAAACCGGATCGGGTGTAGGATCCCCAACAATATAATACCCAGCAACCCTTAAGATAAAGCATACAAGTCAAACAAAAGCGATAAAAATGATCTAGAAATCCTAAGGCAATTCTCTCTTTTAGGGTGTAGTCCCAGTAGTCATGATTACGTGTCGGTGAGGCCCGACTTTGTAGGATTTTGTATCCAAATGTCGGATAGCAAGAGTCGCCACCGACTTTTATTTTATCAATTAAGGGAAGGTAAAAGTAAGAAAAAGACCTTCGTTAGATTACGAGTTCGGAGAATGGTTATGAAAAGGAAGGTATTAGCACCCTTCCATCCATGATTTATTCTACGGGCTCTTAGTTGCTCTAGATCACTTTTTAAAATTGCTTTCGTGTGTTTGACAAAGATGTTTTGAAAAAGGCATTTCGCTTTGACTTTGTAATGACTCATATGGGAGTGTATACAAAGTGTTGGAAATGTTTTGTTTTGAAAAGAATTTGAACTTTGAAAAAGTGTGTGGTGTGAAAAGCATTTGATAGAGCAAGCAACTAAAGACTTATTACCCACTCAAAATTGGTGGTTTGTTGTACTTCTACATTCCTTTAGAATAGCGCTAGCCATACCATTAGTTAGTAGGTAGCTCCATTCGTTGGATGTAAGCGGGACATTCGAAGGACATCGGATGGTCATAGAAAGCAACTTGTAGGAAGTATCCTAGCACATTCGAAGGACTATCATCATTTTTCGTGGCGACAATCGAGGTCAAGATCATGTATTCGGAGGCGACATCGTGGGTCTATGATCTTTGTATCGAAGGGACTATGATGATTTATTTGGAAAGCGGTGCTAGAATACCTCTACGTTCGAGGACATGACCGTTTGAATTCGTAAGGCAGCGAGAGAACTACCTAAAGGTGCGTGTGTGAAAGTGTATTGAATTGAATATGTTATCTTGAAGTTAGTGGGCTATGTTCATTATTATCTTGCCATACATGCCTAATTACTAGCAGTTTATAGGGTGCGAAAAGTAAAATCACGGAATGTAAAGTGCGGAAGGTAAATGTCCTACGCTATTACAAGGCTTTGGGCGAGATACATAATTTAAAATCACGGAAAATAAAATCCTAAATTAAACTATTACATCCCATATCGATTACATTATTTGAAAAAAATAAAATGAAAAGCGGAAGAATCGTCAGATCGGATTAACTTTGTGAAGGAATGAGAAATCGGAAAATATGATGAAATCGAAAATAAGAGAAAAATGTTAGAAAATATGCAAATTTTAAATTGGAAAAAATATGACATGCTGGAAATAAGATAAATGAGTTAAAATAATTTTTTTGGGATTTTTTAGATGCAATTTAATAATTTAAAATGAATTTACAATGATTTAAATGTTAAATTACAAATAAAAATAAATATGCATGCAAAAATATATTTTTTAATTTATTAAATTAAATAAAGATTTTCAGAATATAAATGTAAAAAGAAAATATTTTTTTGGTAATTTTTTGATGCTTAAATAAAATATGAAAGGAAATTAAAATATAATGCAAAAATATTAGAAATTAGAAAATATGAAAATATGCAGTTTGTGAAAAAAGAAAACAAAACCAGTACGGAATCGAACTCATGACCCTTGAGGGTGTCAGCAGCAGGAGCGACTTAACCACCACGCCATGTGCCATCGGTGTTATGGAATGGAAGCGTGGGATCAAGGTGCACAGCGTCGCCATTTGGATGAGTCAAAACAATCGGCATGGTGGGGTCCCGTGGAAGAGAGCCAATCGGATTGCCCGAAATGCCACGCACACTCTCGCGGTCAAGTGGAGTCAACGATGCGGGCCTAGCTCGGTCGTCTTCTCCGGCAACCTGAAATTGAGACAAGAAAAAATACGAATGATAAATGGGAAAGGAGGACCTACCCTAAATCGACCCCACAGGTCCAATAGTGATATCGGTTTGGCTTAAAATGGGTACATGTCGTTCGAGTTCGAAGAAGAGCAAAGCGCCTAACATGGCAATCTCCGATTATGCGTTAAACCTCTCATGTGATCGTCAATCATGTCCTAATAAGTGTCACGAACTCAAACAAACACGGAGAAAACATTAACAATGCATGAATTTATGATATGAATTTGAGGAAAATCAAACCGGTGAGAGTTGGATGTGGTGATCTGGCGACTGAGCTTGAGCGATGGATGCTTATGACTCTGGGAACCTCTGAGCAAGTTTGGATGGATGGCTTTGGTGAAACTTCTTTGGAAATAAGGTTCGATTTTCAAGATTCTTGAAAAATTTTGCAAGAGTTTAGGTGGTTTTTAGGGTTAGGGTTTAGTGTTCTTTGCTTGTACACAATCTTGAGCATTTATAGAGGAAGTTTGGATGGCAAAGAGTGGAAAAAGATTGCTCCATCAATGTGCAAATATTTTCTTTGAAAATAAAATCAAATATTGAAGAAAATATGATTTTCTCATCAATGCCATAGCTTGCACGAATTTGGTAAGTGTATTGGGCTTTCTTGGACATTAAGAAGATATAAATCCAACAATTGAAAAAATAACCTAATTTTCATATTTTATGTAATTTAATTTGGAATTAAATGGTTTAAAATCAAAATAAAATCAATAAAATAGAAAATTGCCATGGCCAAGCATTTGTGGGTCATGAATATTGTCATGAACAAGTTTGGATCAAAATATTATAGGCCCGTTTGGAAAATTTTGCATTTTGACCAAAATGTCCTTTTGTGCAATTGTCCAAAATTGCCCAACGAATAGTGTATCTTGCTCAATTTTCCACATTTTGAGTGTTCTTGGACTTTTGGAAAGCTCTAAGAGTCCTCTAAACAATGTCTTTGGTCTCATCTCAATTGGAGTTACCATGCTCAATATATCTTCAAAACAAAAGTTGACTTTTGTTGACTTTGAAAATGACTGTAATGTTTTGAGCTATACCTCTCAAATGAAGCATTTTTGGACATTCTTGTGAGACATGAAGTTGTAGAGAATTGAATTTCCTTCAAAATGAGCTTTGGTGGGAAAATTTACGAGAAAGTATGAGAAAGTTATGATCGGTCAAAGTTCGATTGACTTTTCACCTAGAAACCTAATTTAGAAAGTTTGACTTTTGAGCAAATCTTGAGTTTTCTTGATGAATCATGATCAACCCTTGATCAAATGATGAATGTAACTTCAAAATGAGGATGTTGACCAAAATTATGAAGTTTGGTATGTATGTTGACCACAGTTGACTTTTGTCCAATACTGCGATTTTCGACCATCGAGCAATTGTACGAGGAAACTTGACTTGTGAAGCTTGAAACTTGACATGGAGAATCTTTGAAGCATAGATGTATGAAATATCTTGAGAGGATGGAGGGCAAATTTTGGGGTATGACGAGGAACTAAGCAAAGATCTGGCGTTTTCCCAAACAATTCTTTCCCTCGAATTGTTTTATCTCAGTTGCATTTTGTGGGTACATTCAGAGATTCTCCATCGAGCCACGGGAATTCGTGTTGTGCAGGTATGGTGAACTTCTTCGTCTATGGTAGCGTGCTCTGAGTGAGTTCGTCATAATTGGTTGAGAAACCGGCATTGTTACTTGTGGAAGAGTTACTCCATGTTGCAAAGTAAATGTAGAGTTTCTTTAGTAGGTATTTCAAGCGAGGTTGTTTGAGAAGTCGGTTGGCGAAATCCGATGCCTCGGTTGAAAGGCATGCCCATGGATAGCCTTACGGCATCTTTGAAAGGTGAACTCTTGACTATGACGGCTAAAGCGGAGTAGTAGTGTCTCTGAGATTCTTGCTTGGTTTTGGTACTCGATCTTGCTTGTTGACTTTCTTGTGTGTAATGAGTTGACCAAGGATGTGAGTCTCTCCACTTCTTCTTGTAGTGTTATGGCTACTCAGCATTCTCTTGTTCAAATCCTTCCATTACTTTTCTTCTTTTGATCTTGTATCGTCGTTCGAGTTAGGCGTGGGCGGTCGAGAAACTCTAAGATCGACGACTTGGCGATATTTTCCTATCTTGTTCAAAATTCAAAATTCAAGCGTTCAAATGTCGGACTCTAGACAACGGACTTAAATGCAAATATGATGCATGATTATGATTGTAAAAAGATTTCCAAAATTTATGCTAAAGAGATATTTACGGCAAATATTTGGATGGAAAACACGAATTTATTAATTATTGGAAGAAGATTACAACAATATTGTTTTTTTTTTGGAGCATTGCTCACACAAATGATAAAATAATTGATAACCATTACAAACTAAACTAATTTAAATGTCTTCGTCGGATGAAGATCCAAAGGCTTGTGACTTCAACTTGAGTTCCTTTCCATAGTGAGCTTTTAGTTCAGCTTTCTCGGCTTTTAGCTTGCTAATGACTTTCTTCCACTCGTCGGGAGCGGGATCGCTGGTTGTCATTTCTTCAAGCTTTCTTTTCCTTTCCTTGACGTATCTCTGAATTGCGTTATCTTTCTGGCGAATCTTCTCATCTTTCTCCATGAGCCATTCATCCTGGAAGTAAAGCGTATTTTCATGATCTTTGACTTGCTTCTTGAGCTTTTCATTCTCAAGATTATTCTTAAGAAATTTGTTTTCCAAAGCTTCTTTCTCAAACCTTATTTTGGTCAAGGCTTCTTGGTATTCTCCACAGTTTCGGGGGAAAATTTGTTGATTTGGGCGATCGAGAACATGGGTTCCTCATAAGCGTAAGGCATTGAAATTCCTTAGCTCTTTTCTTTACCAAAGTGTAGGTTTCCATGGCTACACAATTCTTTGCTTTCCCTTTTCTTTTCTTGGATGTGATGCCAAGCTTTGATCATCCTAGCCTGATCACAGGAATCCTCTCCTTCATGGTAGAAGTAGCTTTCTGTAAATCCAAGAGGTTTACTAGAGTTTGCGTATCAAGTTGACGTCTTGCCAAGAATGGGTTGTAGTTGATTCCTCCTTTCGTACCAATGAGAGAGTCGTTGGCAAATTCTCCACGCTCTCAATGATTTCCATCTCATTGTCTACTAAGGTATACCAATGGATATAAATCGTTTGTAAGAGACATGAGTCTTCTTGACCAATGCCAATCGTCTTTGTTTCGCGGAAGATAGGAGATTTAGGCAAGTGTGAGGTAATCCATTTGAAAAGCAGTACACAACACAATAGTTCCATCTCCTGGCGATTCCTATGATGAATAGAGGCGTACGTGTCACCAAGCGAGGTGGGAGCAGGTTTCAATCGAGAAAGATCCTTATGGCGTTGATATCAGCGAAATTTGGGACGTTGGGAAACAACACCAATCCATAGAGGAGTAAAGCTAAAATAGCTTCAAAGGCTACCATCTACGGCGAGAATTTGAGAGCCTTCTCCATTAAGAACTTTGAAGTCGGTCCTAAGAGTTTTCCTCTGGTAGTTAGGTTTTGTCTATCTCAGTTTCTTTTTGAGTCATCGTTGCAATGGTGGTGACTTGGGAATGGCTTCAAACCATTGAAGGCACTTTATAAATCTTGAGATACCTAAGATATGGCGTACTCTTCCAAGTAGGCATCAGCGATAATCGGGGAAAGTGAAGCGATAGGCGGATCGTGGGGCGAGCGAAAGTTTTGAGAAGTCCTTCATCAACGTTAGCGTTCGAAAGAGTTAAAAAGAGTTCCATAGCGTTTTACGAAATCCGGGATCTTCTACCAGGATGCTAATTCTTTCAACTTTCCTACGTCGAGAATTCTAAAACTGTATCTCTTGGTGAATCTTCCTCTAACGTCCATCACTCTAACCTAAAATATTTTGCAAAGAAAAAATCTCTAAATTCTTTGGAAATGGGAAGAGAAATGAAGTTGTTTTTTTTTTGAATGAATGAATGCATGAATGCGGCAAACATGGTTAGTAGTTATACACACGGTCAGCGTTGAAGTCACGAGCATGAGGCCAAAGATAAGAATCAAGCGTGGGTAGGTTCTAAGGCTTATTCATACGTGAAGCAGGTTCTCACGATGTCTGAGCTCAATACTCCTCTTTGAAATATTATCGAATTTGTTGAATACTCGATGGTCCATAATATTTTCAAGAGAAACTAGCTATCGTAGTCTCGCATGACAATTACTCTGAGCTTACACGAATAATCTACTTTCATCCTAAATGGCGGGATGGGTTATGTGTTCTCTGATCCACTCGACTTCTCGAGTTCCTTGAAAGCAAAATGTCTTCATGAAATACTTGCTAAACCTGATACCCCAAGACAACCTCCTTTGAGAGGAGATATTAACCGTAAGTATTGAAACTTCTCACGTGTTAATACCTCCACCTAGATGGAGCACCCTAAATATATATAGTTATCTATAGCTTTATATATGAATATATTTGATATGTTTGTGTGTTTTAATTTTCTATTTCTATGATTGGGAAAGTTTCTCCTTTGGGATTTTAAGAAAGATAGATTATGTGGGATCCTAGTGTTTTATTATTATTGTGCTCGCAAAGATCATGGATCTTACGCATACATATCCTAGTGGGAATCGAGCATTTGTAGCTCGGATCTAAAGGGTTCTATGGTTTGTTTGAGTCGAGGAGAAAGGAATTTGCTCGCCAAGGATGAGACCTTGTGCCTACGTATTCTCAAAAGGATGTTGAGAAAGTTAGAGCAATCGTAGTTCCCACTTATGCTAGGGGAAAGCAACGGGATGTTAATAAGAGACACAGACAAATGTCATCTTAATGAAAAATGTATCTAATCTATTTCATCACATACATTTTGAAAAGTTTGAGTGATAAAAATCTTTCATCGTAAGTTCTGGTGTTTTGCTTGAGTGTACAAGCGTTACCACTTACATGTTTAAGAAAGATGTTTGAAAAAGATTGAATCTTTTAATTGTAAGCATTGGGTGTTTTGCTTGAGTGTACAAGCGTTACCACTTACAATTAAGAGATGTTTTTGTTTGAAAAGAGTTTGAAAAGTTTTTGATTGTATGTGATGTGATAGATGAGATACTTCTTCCATAGAGATGATAAACGTCTAAATCTCAAGGAGAAATGGATTGGATTAAAGGGATGGTTTTAAGAATCCCATGGGTCCTTATATTGTTATCCCAAGAGGAGGCATTCCGAGGGTCATCGAGGGTCATTGTATGAAGCCGAGGAAGCTATAGGGTATGGTGGCTTTGTCTTAAAGGGATTTCAAGGAAACCATCCTTTTGGAATTAAGAGCAATTTCACCGGGAAATTATACTCTCAGGGTTCTCGATTCTAGCGTCGGTGATTCTTTGTATTGGAAGCCCAATAGGAGGCTGTTAAGAGATTTCTGTCTCTTTCATTGTATGATGCCCGAGAAGGCTAAACTCAATGAGGAGTTCTTTGAGCGAAGCCCAGGAGGTGACTCGGCGGTGAGTATTGTCTTATATGAAGCCTATTCGGAGGCTAAACTCAGATGAGATGAGTTACCTTGTACAAAGCCAAGAGGAGGCTAAACTACATGGGAAGTTATCTTGTATAAAGCCGAAGAGGCTAAAGCATGGGAACCTATTGGTTAGACTAGTTGTTATGTTATAACTAGACATTTGTATAAACAAGTGTGTGTGTGATATGTATTCACAGGAGTTTATGAAGGAAATATAAACAGATGCATGATGTTTATTTACAAGAGTTTATGAAGTAAATATAAACATGTGTCTGCGGAATGAACGTTTAAAACGAGCGTAACTTGATTATTTACAAGTTTGAATGTGTACAAGGAAGTAAATATGTAATGGAACTAGTATTTATGTACAGGAGGATGTGGATGTACATAGGAGGGTTTTGACTTACACCATAAGGGTGGCCCATTGGTTTAAAAGCAGTTTCACTGGGAATAATGCTCCTTTCAATACCAATGGTATTCAGAGTATATACAATCGAAACGGAAACGAACGATCGAAGTTTATCTGTGTTTGAGTAAAAAGTATCTGTATTATGTACAGATAAAAATTTTGTATGTATATGAAAAGAATTTGATATGTACAAAGAAAATATGTTTGTACATAAAGAATGTTGGTTTGGGACTTACACCCGTAAGGGAGACCCATTGGTTTAAAAAGCAGTTTCAAAGGGAATAATGCTCCTTTTAATACCAATGGTATGCAGTGTAAAATGAAAAAAAACGGAAGAAGTTTGTCTGTATTATGTACAGGTAAAAAATACGTATACATAAAAGAAATGGATATGCACAAAGAAATATATTTACATAAAAAGAATGTTTTTGGGACTTACACCGTAAAGGAGGCCCATGATCGATTAAGAATTTTGAGAGAAAACGAATTCGGTTTTATCGTTTAAATCGGATCGATCATGGTAAAAAGATGTAAGTTTGATGAAAAGTTTTAAAAAATGTTATTTGAAAGTGTTTTTGAAAAGTGAGGTTTACTTATAAGAAGTTTTGAAAAGAATCGGGATTCAAAATTTGAAAAATTCACCTTTTAAAGTGGTTTTTGAAAAGTGCTCAAAGTGTCGCTTTCGGCTCGATTAAAACATAATCAGATGAAAGTTTTTTCTAAAATTTTTTGCACTATCATAAAATATATACATTTATTGACAAGTGTACAAAAAATCACCTAAAAATAAGGAGTTTTGATTGGTTAAAAAAATGTTAAAGTTTGTAAAAAAGTGAAGAAAAAATGAAAAGTTTGAAAAAAATTGGTCCATGGGAGGCTTGAACCCAGGACCTGATGGGTGGATACGTGGCATAGTGACTTACGAGCGAGCTGGCAACCGCTGGGGTGGCAATACATCCGTGTATTGAAGTCAAACCACGTGTTAATATTATATTGGAATTTTTGAATTTGAAAAACAACAAGAACTCCATCCTCGTCTTCTTCAATCCTTGTTCAAACCTAGATTCTTCGTTTCTCAATGAAAATGGATGATGTAAACATCAAACTTGCACGAATTTTAACAAGGAACATGATGGTAGTTGTTAATTTCATTTATTTTCAGTTAAACATGATTGAATTTCTGGAAAACATGAAGAACCCTAGAACTGAAAATCCTAATTGAAATGGCGTATGATGGATGATTTTTCCAATTGGTTGAGGGTTAATGATCGTGTAGGGTGCAGAAAACAAATGGCCAAGAGTTTTTTCACTTAAGTGCAAAGAATCATGATATCCAAGTTTGAGTTCATACCTGTTCAAGTTGAGATCGAAGATGATGATTGCGCGTTTCCAGAACTTGTTTTTCGATTGCTACAGCATCATCGGCCTATGTAGAAGCTATAGGGATGGTCTGCTTGCTTCGAGCTTGCTTCAATCCTTCTACTCAAGTCAACCTGCAGTTAGCTTAACATGAAACTTGAAATCGTGGTTAATGGAGTTACAGTTTGATGTTAATGGTTTGGATCATTCCCATGAGGTATATTGATGATGTTTGGATGATCAAAACATAGCTGGCTCAAGTCAAACCAAGAATTCGAATGCTTAGGCAGTTTTGCAAGTTTGAAAAATGGAAAATGCAATTCTGATTTTTACTTGCTTTCAGTTTGATTTTAAGCTGCAAACTAGTTATATGTTGACATTAAAACATGTTAGACACCAAAGATCTTATGTTCATTCACAATTTTTCAAAATTGCATGATCTCTCCATTTTGAACTATGTTTCTTGATTTTGAAGGAAGAAGAGAGAAAGCATAACTTTGCATTTCTTTGGTGTCATTTGAACTTGAAATGATGCTCTATTTATAGGCCAATATCTCTGAAATGTTAGGCATGAGTACATGGCATTTGGAAATTCAAGGTTGCCTTAAGGGGTAAGAATGACTTTTCAAAGGAAAAGGAAGTTTCCTCTTTTACCATCGTGAAAATCTTCCAATTGATCTTATCTCATCTCAATTATATCTAGCTGATATTTATCAGCTCTAAGCTTGAATTGGCAAGGTGGCAATGCTTCTAGATGAAGAAATCTCAAAATGACCTATAATTTGAAGTTTTGACCTTGAAAAACCATGTTCATGGAGCCTTATGTTTCAATTTCAAAAGTATAGCTAGACTCCATGGATTTGAGAGTTCTTGGACATTTTGGAAAGCTTGTTTCAAGAGCTACAACTTTCATGTTTTGAGTTTTTTCCAATTCAAAATGGAACTAGGTGAAAAAATGGCATGAAGTTTGGAAAAAATAAGAAATTTTAACACAGAAATTTTTCTAAGTGTTGGAACTTTTGACTTTTTGTTGACTTTTCCAAATTCTTTGATTTTTTATGATCATGATGGATCATTTGAAGTATTTTGATGATGGAAAAAGTTTTGTTTTGAAAAATTTGACCAAAAGTCAAAGTTTGACTTTTTTGTGCAAATGAATTTTCATCAGACGTTTCAGAAATTGACTGATGAAGTCTGTGAACTTCTGTGATGTTTTGAATCCAGAAATTAGGTCAAGATGTTGTATCTAATATATAATGACCAATCTCTATCCAAAAAAGTCATTTCTTGCTCAAAAAGTCAGAGAATACTCATGCTCGATCAAAACCCTAATTGGTCGATCCTCGATTGATCAATGAGAAAAATGGATATCTGAGGATTGAAGGCTGATGATTTGATCAAGATAGTTCAAATGAGGTGAATAAAACTCAAACCCTAATTGGTTGCCTCTTGAATCAGATGAAAATCTGATGAAACCCTAATTTTGACCTGTGAATGCTACACCCGATTAATCTTTATCAGGCTATTAGTTATGCAATGATGCAAATGTAAGGTGGTATATTAGGTCAAAAATTGGGGTATGACAGCAGCTACCTGTTTTTGTTGACTGACATTCTTCCTTGGTTTCCCTCGGAATACCATTCCTATGTCATGTTCCTTTTTCTTTGGAAAACTGGTTCCAACCCTCTTAGTTCCACTGGAAGTCCCTATCTCTCTGGTTAGGCGTCCTGTTCGGACTCCTTCCTCTAGCCGCATTCCCATGCTTACCATCTCGGTGAAATCTCCGGGAGCGTTGGCGATCATTCGTTCGTAGTATAATGGGCCAAGAGTGTTTAAGAAACCTTGGTCATTTCCTTCTCCTCTAACGGTGGGTTGACTTGGGCAGGAATTTCCCTCCAACGTTGGGCGTATTCTTTGAATGTATCTTTTTCCTTCTGAGACATGAAGCAGAGTTGATCTCGATCTGGAGTCATGTCCAAGTTGAATTTGTACTGTTGGACAAAGGCTTCGCCTAGGTCATTGAATGTCTGGATATTCGTACTATCTAGCCCCATGTACCACTTCAGTGCGGCACGGGTAAGGCATCTTGGAAATAGTGAATTAGCAATTGGTGATTGTCATTGTACGTAGACATTTTCCTAGCGTACATCGTAAGATGACTCTGCGGACATGAATTTCCTTTATACTTTTCAAAATCAGGGACTTTGAACATTGCGGGTATCCTTACGCGAGGAACTAAACATAGATCGTGGGTATTCTTCCCAAACAATTCTTTTCCACGGATTGTTTTGATCTTCATCTGCATTTTAAGGAGTTGTTCCTGGAGATTCTCCATCGGGCCACGAGGATTCGTGTTATCGCCTTGATTATGGTGGACTTCTTCATCTGCAGTAGTGTGAACTATAGAAGCTGAGTTTGTCATGATCGGTTGAGAAACCGTCATAGTCATTTGCGGAAAGGTTACTCCATGCTGCGGAGTAAGCGTTGAGTTCTGTAAAGTAGGAACCTCAAACGTGGTTGTTTGTACACGAAAGTGGGTTGGCGAAACCCGATGCGAAATTGAAAGGCATGCCCATGGATAACCTACGGCATAATGAAGAGTGGACTCTTGGTACAGATTGAAGCTGGAGTAGTAGTGATCTCGAAATCGTCGTGATTTTATTTGCTTAATGTTGTTTCTTGACTTTGCGTAGTTGCCAATGAACTTACCAAAGTGAGTATCTCCACCTCCTCTTGAAGTGTCGTCATTGTCTTGAAGCTCAACATTTCTTGCTCAAAACCTTCCATTATTTTCCTTCTTTTTGAGCAGTATTGTATATGCAGTGAGGTGTGGTGCGGTCGAGAAACTCTAAGGCCGACGACTTAGCGATCTTTCCTTTACGGAAAAATTCGAAGATAAGACTCTAAATAATAAACTCGATATGCAAAGTATGATGCATGATTATGAATGCAAAGAAAGAATTTCCAAAGAATTTACGCTAAAGAAATTTAAAATATTTGCATGGAAAACACATATTTTATTGATTATTGAAAGAAGATTACAACAATTTTTGTTTTTGAGCATAGCTCATACAATTATAAAATAAATGATAAAACTACAATCTAAACTAATTAATCGTCCTCGTCGGATGAAGATCCAAAGGCTTGATGTAGTTTCAACTTCAGGATTTCTTTCCCATAGTGAGCCTTTAGCTCAGCTTTCTCGGCTTTTAGCTTGCTGATGACTTTCTTCCACTCGTCAGGAGCAGGATCGCTGGTTGTCATTTCTTCAAGCTTTCTTTTCCTTTCTTTGATGTATCTTTTGATCGCGTTATCCTTCTGACGAATCTTCTCATCTTTCTCCATGAGCCATTCATCTTGGAAGTAGAGCGTCTTTTCATGATCTTTAACTTGCTTCTTGAGCTTCTCGTTTTCAAGGTCAGTTTTAAAGAACTTGTCTTCCAAAGCTTCTTTCTCTAGCCTCATCTTGGCCAAGTCTTCTTGGTATTCTCCCATAGTCTCGATGGGAAAAATTGTTGATTTGGAAGCTGTTGAGAACATAGGTTCCCAATAAGCATAAGGCATTCGGAATTCCTTAGCTCTTTTCTTCACCCAAGAAGTGTAGATTTCCATGGCTACACAATTCCTTGCATTACCCTTTTCTTTCCTTCGGATGTGATGCCAAGCTCTTATCATTATGGCTTTCAAACCTTGGGAATCCTCCCCCTCATGATAAAAGTAGCTTTCCACTGTAAAACCAAGAGGTTTACTAGAGTTTGCATACCCGAGTTGACGTCTCGCCAAGAATGGGTTGTAGTTGATTCCTCCTTTCGTACCAATGAGAGTGCGTTGGCAAATTCTCCACATTTCAATGATTTCCATCTCATTGTTTGCCAAGGTATACCAATAGATATAAATCGTTTGTAAGAGACATGAGTCTTCTTGACCAATGCCAATCATCTTTGTTTTCACGGAAAATAGGAGATTTAGGCAAATGTGAGACAATCCATTTGAAAAAGCGAGTACACAACACACAATAGTTCCATCTCCTTGGCGATTCCTATGGTGAATGGAAATCGTATCACCGAGCAAAGTGGGAGCAGGTTTCTAATCATAAAGATCCTTATGGCGTTGATATCAGCGAAACTTGGAACGTTGGGGAACAAAACCAATCCATAGATGAGTAAAGCTAAAATAGCTTCAAAGGCTACCATACTACCGACTTCAGAGAATTTAAGAGCCTTCTCCATTAGGAACTTTGAAGTTAGTCCTAAGAGTTTTCCTTTGTGTTCGCGTTAAAAGGTGACGCGCTAGAGGATTTGAACGTGAATTCAGATTCTCTGGCTCGAAACGATTTACTCTTTTGATTTGTTTATAAATATGCATGAGCATCAAGCTTTATTATTTTCAACACAAGAAAGATGATTTAAATGATTATGAAAAGGAAAATTTATTAATACCCTCAATTGATTTTGATATGCGTAACGACTAGCGCAAACTAGGCATAACGCATTGGGGAGATCGAGTAAGGGGTTTGTTATATAAAGGGAATAGATGGAGCACCCTAAATATATATAGTTATCTATAGCTTTATATATGAATCGTTTGATATGTTTGTGTGTTTTAATTGCTATTTCTATGATTGGGAAAGTTTCTCCTTTGGGATTTTAAGAAGGTAGATTATGTGCGATCCTAGTGTTTATTATTATTGTGCTCATAAAGATCATGGATCTTACGCATACATATCCTAGTGGAATCGAGCATTTGTAGCTCGGATCTGGGATCTATGGTTTGTTTGGTGCGAGGGAAAAGAAATTTGCTCGGCAAGGATGAGACCTTGTGCCTCGTATTCTCAAAAGGATGTTGAGAAAGTCGAGCAATCGTAGTTCCCACTTATGCTAGTGGAAAGCAGCGGGATGTTAGTAAGAGGCGAGACAAATGTCATCTTAATGAAAATGTATCTAATCTATTTCATCACATACATTTTGAAAGTTTGGTGATTAAAATCTTTCATCGTAAGTTATAGGTGCTTTGCTTGAGTGTACAAGCGTTACCACTTACATGTTTAAGAAAGATGTTTGAAAAAGATGATTGAATCTTTTAGCGTAAGTATTGGGTGTTTTGCTTGAGTGTACAAGCGTTACCACTTACAATTAAGAGATGTTTTGTTTGAAAAGAGTTTGAAAAAGTTTTGAAAAGTTTTTGTTGTATGTGATGTGATAGATGAGATACTTCTTCCATAGAGATGATAGATGTCTAAATCTAGGAGAAATTGATTGGATTAAAGGGATGCTTTTAAGAAGCCGTGGGTCCTTATTGTAAGCCCAAGAGGAGGCATTCGAGGTCATCGAGGTCATCGAGGGTCCTTGTATGAAGCTCGAGAGGAAGCTATAGGGTATGGGCGGCTTTGTGTTAAAGGTTTCAAGGAAACCATCCTTTTGGAATTTAGAGCAATTTCAAGGGAAATTATACTCTGGTTCTATCTAGCGGGTGATTCTTTGTATTGGAAGCCCAATAGGAGGCATTAAGAGATTTCTGTCTCTTTCATTGTATGATGCCCAAGAAGGCTAAACTCAATGAGGAGTTCTTTTGAGCAAGCCTAAGAGGAGGCGACTCAAAGGAGTGTTGTCTTATATGAAGCCTAAGCGGAAGCTAAACTCGGATGAATGAGTTTTCTTTGTACAAAGCCCAGAAGGCTAACTCTGTGGGGAGTTATCTTGTATAAAGCCGAGGAGGCTACCACTTGTGGGGACCTATTGGTTGATCTAATTGTTATGTTATAACTAGGTTGTATAAACAAGTGTGTGTGTGATATGTATTCACGAGGAGTTTATGAAGGAAATATAAACAATGCATGATGTTTATTTACAAGAGTTCATGAAGTATAAACAAGTGTTGGTGAAGCGAGCGTTTGAAGCAGCGTAACTTGATTATTCACAAGTTTGAACTCATGCAAGGAAGTAAATATGTACACAAGCAGTAATTATATACGAGAGATGGATGTACATAGGAGGGTTGGGACTTACACCATAAGGGAGTTGGTTTAAGCAGTTTCACAGAATAATGCTCCTTTCAATACCAATGGTATTCGATTGTATATCTGAGACAAAGCAGCTTGTGATCAAAGTTTATACGTAAAAGGTATCATGTATATACAGATAAAGTTTGTATGAAAAGAAATTGATATGTACAAGGAAAAGATATGTATGTACATAAAAGAATGTTGGTTTGTGTATACACAAGTGAAATGAAAACAAACGATCGAAGTTTGTCTGTACTTGAGTATAAAAAGTATTTGTGTTATGTACAGATAAAAGTTTGTATATATTTGAAGAGAGTTTGACATGTACAAAGAAATATTATGTACATAAAAGAATTTTATGGGACTTATACCGTGAGGGAGGCCCATGATCGATTGAGAAATTCGAGAGAAAACGAAATCGGTTTTATCGTTTAAATCGGATCGATCATGGTAAAAAGATGCAAGTTTGATGAAAAGTTTTGAAAAATGATTTTGAAAGTGTTTTGAAATGTGAGGTTTATTTATGAGAAGTTTTGAAAAGAATCGGAAGTCGAAAGTTTGAAAAAATTCACCTTTTAAAGGTGTTTTGAAAAGTGCTCGAAGTGTCGTTTTCGGCTCTATTAAAATATAATCAGATGAAAGTTTTTTCTGAAAATTTTTGCACTATCATAAAATAGAAACATTTATTTACAAGTGTTCAAAAAATCACCTCAAAATGAGGAGTTTTGATTGGTTAAAAAAAATGTGAAAGTTTGTAAATAACATGAAGAAAATATAACAAGTTTTGAAAAAAATGGTCCATGGGAGGTTTGAACCCATGACCATTGGGGTGGCTACGTGGCAGAGAGTACTACGAGCGTGCTGGAAACCACTGGGACAAGCGTGCTTTTGTGTTTTTGAATCAAAACACGTGTTAATAAAATATTGGAAATTTTAAATTTGAAAAACTCAAGAACACGCGCGAAGCCCTGTTCTTCATCTTTGATTCCCAGATTTTGTAACTTGCTTATTTCTTGATGAATTTGGAAGTTGTAAACATGAAAGTTGCTCGATTTTTAACAAGGAACACGATGGTGGATGTTAATTGCATTTATTTTTGGTCTAACATGATTGAATTTCTGGAAAACGTGAAGAACCCTAGAACTGGAAATTCTAAATTAAATGATGTATGATTGATGATTTTTCAAATTGTTTGAGGGCTAAGGATCGTGATAAGTGCAGAAAATGATTGGCCAAGAGTTTTTTCATTTAAATGCAAGGAATCATGATATTGAAGTTTGAGTTCTCACCTGTTCAAGCTGAGATCGAAGATGATGTTGGAGTGTTTCCAGAACGGATTTGATGATTGTTTGAGCTTCAACGGATGGAAGGGAAGGTGTATGATCACCCTGCTTGCCTTGAATCACTTTGAATCACTCCAGCCAAGTCCACCTGCACAGTCTAAAAATGGAAGCTCGATTTCTGGAAAAAAGTTGTTACAGATTGTTGTAATGGATCTGCATCATCCCTATGATGTTCATGGATGATGTTTGGATGCTTGGAACACAAGTTAATCAAGCCTAAGATGGAATTTGAAAGTTATGGCAGTTTTGCAACATAATGACCATGGCATGTAATTTATGGTTTCTAGATTAGTTCATGTTGCTTTTATGTTTTAGACAAGTTTGATATTGATTATGAAATATGTTTGAGACCAAAGTTCATCATAGTTTTCACTAAATTTCAAAATTGCAAGTTATCCTCACTTTGAACTATAATTCAAGAAATTGGAGAAAGTGGAAGGAAAGCATTAAATTGCATTGCTTTGGTGTGTATTCAAATGGCCAACATGACCTCTATTTATAGGTCAAAAGTTCTGAACAATTAGGCACAAGTACATGGCATTGTAATTTGAAGTTGCCTTAAAGGGCAAGAAAGACTTTTGTAAAAGGAAAAGGAAGCTTCCTTTTTTAACCATGTGTAAAAATCCCAATTTGATCTTATCTTTTATCAATTATCTCTAGCTGATATTTATCAGCTCTAAACTCCATCTGGCAAGGTGGCATTGCTTCTAGATGAAGAAATCACAAAATGACCTATAATTTGAAGTTTTGAACTTTGAAAATCATGTTTATGGAGCCTTATGTTTCAAGTTCAAAAGTATATCTAGACTTCATGGATTTAAGAGTTCTTGGACATTTTGGAAAGCTTGTTTCAAGAGCTACAAATTTCATGTGTTGAGTTTTTTCCAAACCAAAGCGGAACTATGTGAAAAAATGGCATGAAGTTTGGAAAAAGTACAAAATTTTAACACTTAGAATTTTTTCTAAGTGTTGAAAATTTTGACTTTTTGTTGACTTTTTCAAATTCTTTGATTTTTTATGATCATGATGGATCATTTGAAGTATTTTGATGTTTGAAAAAGTTTTGTCTTGAAAAGTTGACCAAAAGTCAAAGTTTGACTTTTCAGTGCAGATGAATTTTCATCAGATGTTTGAAATTGGTGATGAAGTCGTGAACTTCGTGATGTTTTGAATCCGAATTAGGTCAAGATGTTGTATCTAAGATATAATGACCAATCTCTATCCAAAAAAGTCATTCAATGTTCAAAAAATCAGAGAATACTCATGCTCGACCAAAACCCTAATTGGTCGATCCTCGATTGATCTATGAGAAAAATTGGATATCTGAGGATTAGATGTTGATGATTTGATCAAGATAGATCAAATGAGGTGAGAAAAACTCAAACCCAAATTGATTGCCTCTTGAATCGGATGAAAATCGATGAAACCCTAATTTTGACCTATGAATGTTATACTGATTAATCTTTGTTACGGTATTAGTGATGCAATGATGCAAATGTAAGGTGGTATATTAGGTCAAAATTTGGGGTATAACAGAATCTTATTTAAGTTTCTTTAACTGAGAGATGAAGATGAATATCTTCGTTTTGAATAGTGTAAAGATATAAATATCGAAATCATAAATTTTGGACCTAAGATACCAAAAGATGCGGATGATGCAAAAAATGATTGTAAAAAGTTTCACCCAGATGATATCAAAGAAATGACATGGTGGGGAAAATTTTGTGAGGATGACTCGATCTGTTTAAGAAAAGAGGATCCTGTTTGTTGGGAAACAAGCAATATGTCTCGCTGGGGAAAGAGTGATTCATAAGTTATGTGAATATCTGTCTCACTTTGGGAAACAAAGAGATTACCTTCTGTCAGCCTTGTGACAATGTTTAAGGTAAGTGAAAATGACATTACCAATTATCAGCTTTGTGATAGTTTATGGTAATGAGTTCTGAAGATATTACCAATTATCAGCGAAGTGATAACTATAACAAGGTAAATCTTGAGAAAATTGCTGTGTATTCAGCTTTGTGAATAACAGACAGATGATGGAAACAGATCTCAAAATGAGTTTCGAAGATATTACCAATTATCAGCAAAGTGATAACTATAACAAGGTAAATCTTTGAGGTATATTACTGAGTATCCAGCCTTGTGAATAACAGACAGTGAAAGAAACAGAACTCAAATGAGTTTCTATTTTCTTGGATAAAATCTTGCCGAGGATCTCTCTTTTGAGAAGACGCGGACATTTTTGATTGGAAGACATAGGTTTTCTTTTGGACAGAAAGACAACTGCTGGGGAATTTCTCATACAGTCGTGATTTGACCTTGTTGAGAAGAACAAACTTTTTTGTGATAAGTTCAGGAATGAAAATAAGCGGCTCAGACGATGAGGCTATTGCTTATTGTTTTGTTGATTATAGACAGGGTTCTATCCAGGAACGAACTGGAAAGAAAAAGTCAATCAAGACATTGCTCCAAATGAGGGATGATCTCAGCTGGGGAATGTGGTAGAGAAAAAATGTATTTCTCTGCTTGGGGATAATCTACTGGGGATAGAATTGTACTTACATGAGTAAGTGTGATTTAAACCAGTGATATGGAAGCAAACATTTCGAGAAATGCAAAAATGCATGAATGATGTTATTATGTATGAATGTCATGAATGTTATATGCATATAATACTTGACAAAGACACTAAAGAGATATTTGGGAAAAGGACCACGTCACGATTCGAACAAATATTGGTGAAATCGATGTAATGGCGTGAGCGTTCACGATGAAAGATCGAGTTGCATGCTTTAGACTTTCGGAGAAAGGCATTTCATTAACAACTTTGTTGGAATTCATTTTGGATAAGAATACCGTCCTTTGATGATTTACGCTAAGGAGAAGACTTCTTGTAGCATTGTTCTATCCTTGATTGAAACACTTATGGAAAAGCTGTTGAAGTTCTTTACGTGTTCATAGTTCAAAGGAAAATTTTTGCTTTTTGTTTCAAAATTTTGAAGTAAAATTCATTTAAAACCTTTTAGTTTCAAAAGTGGTTTTCACAATAAAAGCGTTATTTTGCAAAGCAGAATAAAGTAGGAATTGCAAACAAAGGCCCAGCTCAAATTTATTGATAGAATGGTAATCGACCAAGGCGTGATTCCATGAACTATTACAAAGTTGGAAATGATAATTTATTGGGAAAAGGCTACATTGAAAGCAAATAACAGCTATTATCCTAACGACTTTGAATTCAACTGCTTGTTGCTTGAAGAGTTGATTGAAGATCCGTTGATGGAAGATTCCTCGGATGGACAAAATCTGGGTGATTGCGTTACTTTGTCATTTTGTATCCTTATTTTTGCCTAGATTTCCTTTTAGGTTTTCAATATATCGGGATATTTTACATTTATTGTCTCTAATTTTACTGGATCGCCTTTTGGTTTTCAATCCACCGAGGCGCTCATTTTGCCTAAGCATACTGTTCGGGTTTCGACTTACCAGTTGTTCTTTTGTTTTTAGACAAAGTATTTCTTGGCTGCGTCGGCATTCACGGGATCACGGGGTTCATCGCCGTCCATGGTTGTGAGAATCATAGCACATGGAAAAGCTTCTTTGACGATGTATGGGCCTTCGTAATTGGAAGTCCATTTACCCCTAGAATCGGTTGAAAAGAATCTTTTTAAGAGGTCACCTTCTCGAATTCACGAGGTCGGACCTTTTGTCGAAAGCTTTCTTCATTCTTCTTTGATCTGATTGTCCATGACACGGGCGGTCGGCGCTTTTCTTGATTAAGTTCGGTGATCGTATACGCTTTGACACCATTCGACCTCGGATAGCTTAGTTTCCATGAGAACTCTCATTGATGGGATCTCAACTTCTACGAGAACCTTGCTTCCATGCCGTATACTAGAGAAAAGGAGTTGCCCTGTTGAAGTGCGTCTTGAAATCGATACCCATCGAGCAAATGGCGGCATTTTGTGCGGTCTTTGTAAGTGATGACCATTTACGGGCGATCTTTTGATGTTCTTGTTGGCGGCTTCAACGGCGCGTTCATCTCGGCCGTAAGGAGACGAGTTATGATGCTCTATCTTGAATTCCTCACAGGTTCTTTCATCATTTTGTTGTTCAAGTTAGATCCATTATGCGTAATGATCTTGCTTGGAATTCCATATCGGCATATGAGGTTGTTCTTGATGAACCTCACAACCACTTGTCTTGTGACGTTGGCGTAAGATGCTGCTTCGACCCATTTGGTGAAGTAATCAATAGCCACTAGAATGAAGCGATGTCCGTTGGACGCTTTTGGTTCGATCATTCCAATCATGTCAATTCCCCACATGGAGAAAGGCCACGGAGAGGAGAGAACGCTGAGTAGAGTCGGAGGCACATGGATCTTATCTGCGTAGATCTGGCACTTGTGACATCTTTTGACGTGTTTACAGCAATCGGATTCCATCGTTATCAAATAGTATCCTGCTCTCAAGATTTTTCTGGACATTGTATGCCCATTTGAATGGGTTCCAAAGGATCCTTCATGCACTTCATGGATGATCGTGTCTGCCTCTTGTTTGTCGACGCATCTGAGCAGAACCATGTCGAAGTTTCTTTTGTATAGCACATCCTCGTTCAGGAAGAAATTTCTAGAAAGCCTCCTTAGAGTTTTCTTATCCTTGTACGATTCCCCGAGTGGGTACTCTCGTGTTTGAAGGAAACGTTTGATGTCGTGGAACCACGGTTTATCATCGAAGACTGCTTCATTGCGAATACATATGCAGGTCTTTCAAGGCGTCTGATGCGGATCTTAGGCATATCATTCCAATCGTTGACTTTGAACATGGAAGATAGAGTGGCCAAGGCGTCTGCCATTCGATTTTGATCTCGAGGGATATGATGCAGTTCTACTTTGTTGAAGAAAGTCAACAATCGTCTCGCATAATCCCTGTAGGGAATCAAACCAAGATGATGAGTCTCATACTTGTCTTTGATTTGGTTGATCACAAGGGCTGAATCTCCATATATGTCAAGGATCTTGATCCTCAAGTCGATGGCTTCTTGATACCCATGATGCATGCTTCATATTACATGTTGTTGGTGCAATCAAATAGCAATCTGGCGGAAAACGGGATATGAGAACCCTCGGGAGTGATGATGACTGCCCCAATTCCATTGCCAAAAACGTTAACTGCTCCATCAAAGACTAAACCCCATCTGGATTCTAGATCTGGTCCTTCTCCGTGTAGCGGTTCGTCGCAATCTTTCATCTTTAAATACATAACGTCCTCGTCTGGGAAGTCAAATTTGAGAGATTGGTATTCGTTGAGCTGCTGATAAGCCAAGTGATCGACGAGAATGCTTCCTTTGACCGCTTTTGAGCCGCAGTCTTGAATGTCATACTCGGATAATAGCATACGCCATCGGCGATTCTCCGGTTAAAGCAGGCTTTTCAAAGACGTACTTGATCGGATCCATTTTGGGGATTAACCAAGTCGTGTGATTGATCATGTATTGGCGGAGGCGTTTTGAAGCCCAAACCAAATCACGACAGGTTTTCTCGAGCATGGAGTAACGAGTTTCACAGTCTGTGAACTTCTTACTCAAGTAGTAGATGGCATGCTCCTTCTTACGGTTTCATCTTCTTTGTCCAAACATGACCCATGGAACCTTCTAGCAGTAAGGTATATGATTAACGGTCTTCCTTCCTTTGGAGGATCGTATTGGTGGTTACGGCGGTATTCCTTGATCTTGTCAAAAGCTTTTTGGCAATCTTACATCCCACACAACCTCTTGATTTTCGAAGAAGCTTGAATATCGGCCCCAAGTAGCGATCATTTGAGATAAATCGGAGATGTAATTAAACCGTCAAGAAATCCTCTTACTTGCTTTTGGTATGTGGCGTAGGCATTTCTTGAATATCCTTGACTTTATCGGGGTCAACTTCAATTCCTTTTGTTGTGATGAAACCGGAGTTTTCGGATCTTACCCCAAAGGTGCATTTGTTAGGATTGGTGTTGAAATTTCCTTAGTCGTTGAAACAACTTCAAGAGATAGTCTACATGCTCTTTTTCGATGTGGACTTTTCTATCATGTCATCTCGTAGACTTGATCTCTTTGTGCATCATATCATGAAAGAGTAGTCATTGCCCGTTTGGTAAGTTGCGCTGCATTCTTTAATCAAGCGGCATTACTTTAGCGAAAGTGCCCATGGCGTGATGAAGATGTCTTCTCCATGTCTTGGGAGCCATTACGATCGATTGTAGCGGAGAAACCGTCCATGAAGGAAAAGACATTGAATTTGCGATGCTATCCACTAGCATGTCAATATCACGGTGAAAATTGTCTTTCGGACTTGCTTTGTTCAAGTCTCGGTAGTCAACACACATCCTGACCTTTCCGTCTTTCTTGAAGACAGGCACTATGTTGGCTAGCCATTGAGGATACTCAGGAGTGACGAGGAAGCCAGGGTCGAGTTGCTTTTGGACTTCCTTCTTGATTTTGTCGGCCATTTCAGGGTGAACTCTCCTCAGTTTTTGTTTAACTGGCGGACACTCCGGTCTTAACGGCAGGTGATGCTCCACGATCTTTGGTATCTAAACCCGGCATGTCCTGGTAGGACCAAGCGAACACATCAACATATTCTTTGAGAAGATTTATCAGTTTGCCCTTGACGTTGCTGTCGAGTGAAGCTCCGATATTTACTTCTTTTTTATCTTTTTCAGAACCCAAGTTGATTATTTCCAAAGGTTCTTTGTGAGGCTGAATGATTTTTTCCTTGTGCTTAAGTAGTCGAGAAATCTCATCTGGGATCTCTTCTTCGACTTCTTCCTCAGCGACTTCACAGGGGATTTCAAAGTTGGGAGAGAGCATAGAGTTATTGCTTTCAATGGATTTGTCCATCTGTTAATCTGCATATTTGATTTATGTCTGATTAATTAACTTCTTATAATTTTTTTTTTGAAGAAAGTTAATGTGAGAGTGTATGCAGATTAATTATTTTTTATTATTTTGAAGATTTTTTTATTTTTTTATTTTTATTGTGTTTTTTAGGATTATCATTTCAAAGAAGGGGTAAAAATGAAAATAAACACAAAGTGTGGAATCAAAACAACGCGTTTTATTTATGATTCACGATATGAAACAGGGCCCTAAAATACAAACTCGTTCGTCTTGGGCAAGACAAAGAGAAATTATTTAAAAGCTAAACCCTATAAAACATCTCTTCGCTCTGGGTGAAGCGAGAGTTCAAAACAAAAAAAAAGGTAAACTACTTAGAACTATGAGCGTTAGTCCGAACTTCAACAGGTTTCCAGTAGTGACGAACTCCTTGGAAGTCGAGGTACTCGGGTAATTTTCCGCTTGGTTTAACCCTTGAGTAGACTTTGGTCGTTGGCCGAGCAGGCTTTGAAGACTCTGGACGATGGCCCTTGCCTTTTGTGCTGCTAAAGTGATCTTCTTTGGTTTGATTAACAGATCGGGAAGTATAGGATACAGCATATGTACTTCCCGTTGACCTCTATGTTGAATTCTGAGGATGTACCTTCCAATCTTCTGAGTGAAGAGACTCGTTGTCGGCGACACTTTCTAGATCGTATCCCGAATCGTACTCCTGATCTTCAGTGATCATGTTAATGTAGTGATAATTCAGATCTGGATTGGTGAATTCCACAGGCGTGTTGAAGCAAAGATCTTCATTGGGGATCTCGATCGGTTGATGAGGTTGAGAAGACGTATATTCCTCTTCTGATTGACTAGGGTACTCAAAAGAATCATCTCATCCAGTGGGCTGGATATCTTCGATCCGGATTTTTGAGCTTTCTGGCGCAGTGTATTTTACCATGTAGTCCAATTTGCCACTTGGTTCTCCCAAGGTATCCCAAACTTCAGCAGGGACCGGTGGATTTTTATGTCGCTGTAGGGACATGTCTTTGAATTGATCAGTCGGCGCGTACAATTCTATTTGAGACACATATTCAGGGTTGTTTAAATAAGTGCTCCATTCTTCAGATCCAGAGAGATCATCTTCATCCTCTTCAATGGTGACAACGTTAACCTCTTGCGGGACAGGGTTTAAGAAACCCCTACTGTTGAATACTTCTTTAATTGGACGAAGTGCTTCATCTTTTTGCTTGTCTTTGGGAAATACGGGTGTGAACCCGAGTCCGGCTTTTGTTCCGTTGTTGTGGGTTTGATTACTTGTCCCCAACCTTGATTGCCATCTTTTCGATCTGTCTTTGCTTCTTTATACGAAGAAATAGATGATCTGTTTTTGCTAGTAGATTCATCTTCTAACGGATGTTCAGGGAGATGTGTCCCTTCAACGTCATTAGGCGTGATGAAGAGAAGCGGACAAATGGCATAAGCAAAGCTTATTCACGATGGTGGTTACCAACTTTCCATTCTTGTGAATTTTAATTTCGATGGAAGTAGAATTCTGCTCACCTTCATGAATCCATGGTCTTCCTAGTAGACAACTATAAGCAGCTGGTACATCCATGACCTGGAAGGTGATTTGAAAAGTGTGCGGACCAATTGTCATCGGGAGATCAACTTCCCCAATAACTGACTTCTGTGATCCGTCAAAGGCTCTTACCACTATGTCATTGAAGTTCATTGGCGTCCCTTTGTAAGCTAAACGGGCGAGAGTCGTTTTCGGCATTACGTTTAAAGATGAACCAGTATCTACCAATACGTTGGACAGGGAATCTGATTGGCAAATCATTGAGATATGTAAAGCTAAGTTGTGATCCTTCCCTTCCTCTGGAAGTTCCTCATCACTGAAACTTAGATTATTACGAGCTGTTATGTTGGCGACAATGCCTCCAAACTGGTCTGTCATCACATCGTGTTCCACATAAGCTTGATCTAGTACCTTCATTAAAGCTTCTCGGTGAGCTTCGGAGTTGAGGAGTAAAGACAATATTGAAATCTTGGAAGGAGTCTGCATCAGCTGATCTACGACTAGGTATTCACTCTTCTTGATTAATTTCAGTATCTCATCAAAATCTACGTTGATGTCGGCTCTATCAGGAGGACCAACATTTGTACTAGTTAATAGCGGGAATCGTTGCAGGATTCTCGGAAGATATATTAACTGGATTTTGTCTAATAACAGGAACTGCAGGCAGTCTTGGTGGCAACGGAGTATGCACTCGTCCACTTCGCGTTACTCGTCCTATCTCGGTTATGTTGACATTAGCTGGCAGAGTAGGCATGGGTTTCTCCTTTCCATCCTCTATCATGGTTGCATTGTATTGATAGGGAATTGCTTTGCTAGAACTGTATGAAACAGGACCAGGTAAGCAAATTACCAAAGGAGACTCTGGAATGCTGGAACCGTTGTATTCAATCTCCACACGCTTGGGTACATTGAAACAGGGGATGATAACGTTTACTTCGGGATTTTCCGAGTTGACATCTGAGACTAAAAGCTCATGCGGAAAATGCCCTACTGTATTTACGTCGTGGTCATCTCTATTTCTGTAGATCTGCAGCTCACCAATGTCTAATAATCGTTGAATGTCTGCTCTTATGGTGGAACATCCTTGAAGATTCTTGTAGCAGATGTTGCAAGCTGCGTAATCGTGTTTAGTGAAATCACCCATTGCACTGTATGCTTCATGGAGATGTACTAAGTTTCCTCTAATCAGGTCCACGTCTGTGACAAGATACCGATCTGTGTTTCTTAGCATCAGGTTCACTGTATGTCCACTGTGACTGGGAAGTGGATTGGCTTGCACGTTCGGATTCGTATTTCTAAAGGAAAGAAGATTAGATTTTACTAATCTCTGTACTTCAGCTTTCAACGCTATGCAATGCTCAAGATCGTGGCCTAGTGCCCCTTGGTGAAAAGGGCAAGATACGTCCGCTTTGTACCACCAAGGTAATTTTTCGGGAATCGGAGGTGGTGACCTCGTCTCCACGAGATTCCTCTCTATTAATGCGGGGTATAGTTCGGTGTACGTCATTGGGATTGGGTCGAATTGTGAGACCCGAGGCACATGGTTTTGATTGTTAAATGCTGAGCCTATTGACGAGGCTGTTGAGTTTGTTGATTTTGTTGAAATTGCAGGACAACTCCTGTGTTCGGAGTTGTGTTAACGGCGGGCGCTATGGCAGCTACCTGTCGTGGTTGACTGACATTCTTATGTGGTTTCCCTCGGGATACCATTCCTATGTCGTACTCTTTGAATGTCTCTCTTTCTTTTTGAGACATGGAGCGGAGTTGATCCCGATCGGGAGCCATATCCAAGTTGAACTTATATTGTTGTACAAAGGCTTCGCCTAAGTCATTGAATGTTTGGATACTTGCGCTGTCTAACCCCATGTACCACTTCAGTGCGGCACCGGTAAGACTGTCTTGGAAGTAGTGGATTAACAACTGGTGATCGTCGTTGTATGTGGACATTTTCCTAGCATACATCGTGAGATGACTTTGTGGACATGAATTTCCTTTGTATTTTTCAAAGTCAGGGACTTTGAATTTTGCAGGTATCCTTACGCGAGGAACTAAGCAAAGATCCTGGGCGTTTTTCCCAAACAGTTCTTTTCCACGAATTGGTTTTATCTCAAGCTGCATCTTGAGGAGTTGTTCCTGGAGATTCTCCATCAAACCACGTGAATTCGTGTTATTGCCCGGAATATGGTGAACTTCTTCGTCTATGGTAGTGTGCACTACGGAAGCTGAGTTCGTCATGATTGGTTGAGAAACCGTCATTGTTACTTGAGGAAGAGTTACTCCACGTTGCGGAGTAAATGTAGAGTTTTGCTGCAAAGTAGGTATTTCAAGCGTGGTTGTTTGTATTTGAGAAGTCGGTTGGCGAATTCCGATGCCAAAGTTGAAAGGCATGCCCCATGGATAGCCTTCTGGCATACTGAAGAGTGAACTACTAGCTGCGACGAGTTGAAGCTGAGTAGTAGTGTCTTCTGAAATTGCTTGTGATTTTGGTGCTCGATGTCGCTTGTTGACTTTCTGCTGCTGTAATGAGTTGACCAAGGCGTGAGTCTCTCTACTTCTTCTTGTAGTGTTGTTCTTGTACTCGAGTTCAACATTCTCTTGTTCAAATCCTTCCATTATTTTCCTTCTTTTTGAGCGTGTATCGTATGTTCGAGTTGGTGGGCGCGGTCGAGAAACTCTAAGGCAGCGACTTGGCGATCTTTTTCTATCTGTTCAAGTTGTTCAAAGATCAGACTCTAGACAATAGACTTAAATGCAATGTGTGATGCATGATTATGATTGTAAAGAAAGATTTCCAAAGAATTTATGCTAAAAGAGAAATTTCTGGCAAATATTTGGATGGAAAACACAAATTTTATTGATTATTGAAAGAAGATTACAACAATTATTGTTTTTTGGAGCATTGCTCACACAAATGATAAATGATAAAAATTACAAACTAAACTAATTTAAATGTCTTCGTCGGATGACGATCCAAAGGCTTGATGCAGCTTTAGCTTCAGGATTTCCTTTCCATAGTGAGCTTTCAGCTCAGCTTTCTCGGCTTTTAGCTTGCTGATGACTCTCTTCCACTCGTCGGGAGCGGGATCGCTGGTTGTCATTTCCTCAAGCTTCCTCTTCCTTTCTTTGACGTATCTTTTGATCGCGTTATCTTTACAGCGAATCTTCTCATCTTTCTCCATGAGCCATTCATCCACGGAAGTAAAGCGTCTTTTCATGATCTTTGACTTGCTTCTTGAGCTTATCATTCTCAAGATTAGTCTTAAGAATTTGTTTTCCAAAGCTTCTTTCTCAAGCCTTATCTTGGTCGGGCTTCTTGGTATTCTCCATAGTTTCGTGGGAAAAATTGTTGATTTGGGCGATCGAGAACATGGGTTCCTCATAAAGCGTAAGGCATCTGAAATTCCTTAGCTCTTTTCTTTACCAAGTGTAGGTTTCCATGGCTACACAATTCTTTGCTTTCCTTTTCTTTCCTTCGGATGTGATGCCAAGCCTTGATCATCCTAGCCTTCATCCACAGGAATCCTCCCTTCATGATAGAGTAGCTTTCTCTTGTAAATCCAAGAGGTTTACTAGGTTTGCGTATCCAGTTGACGTCTAGCCAGAATGGGTTGTAGTTGATTCCTCCTTTTGTACCGATGAGAGAATGCGTTGGCAAATTCTCCACAACTCTCAATGATTTCCATCTCATTGGCTGCCAAGGTATACCAATGGATATCGTTGTTTGTAAGAGACATAAGTCTTCTTGACCAATGCCACTCGTCTTTGTTTTCGCGAAGATAGGAGATTTAGGTAAGTGTGATACAATCCATTTGAAAAGCAGTACACAACACACGATAGTTCCGTCTCCTTGGCGATTCCTATGATGAATGGAAAATGCGTGTCACCAAGCGTGGGAGCAGGATTTCCAATCGAGAAAGATCCTTATGGCGTTGATATCAGCGAAATTTGGGACGTTGAAACAACACCAATCCATAGAGGAGTAAAGCTAAAATAGCTTCAAAGGCTACCATACTACCGGCGGAGAATTTAAGAGCCTTCTCCATTAGGAACTTTGAAGTCGGTCCTAAGAGTTTTCCTCGGTAGTTAGGTTTTATCTATCTCGATTTCTTTAAGTGAGTCATCGTTGCAATGGTGGCTTAGGAATGGCTTCAAACCATTGAAAGGCACTTTGTACGTCTTGAGATACCTAAGATGTGTGCGTACTCTTCCAAAGTAGGCATCAGCGATAATCGGGAAAGTGAAGCAATGATAGGTGGATCGTGAAGCGAACAAAAGTTTTGAAGTCCTTCATCAACGTTAGCGTTCGAATAGTTAAAAGAGTTCCATAGCGTTTTACGAAATCCGAGGATCTTCTACCAAGGATGCTAACTCTTTCAACTTTCCTCGTCGAGAATTCTAAAGCTATCTCTTGGTGAATCTTCCTCGGCGTCCATCACTCTAACCTAAAATATTTTACAAAGAAAAATCTCTAAATTCTTTGGAAATGGGAAGAGAAATGAAGTTTTTGAATGAATGAATGCATGAATCGGCAAACATGGTTAGTAGTTATACACACGGTCAAGCGTTCGAAGTCACGAGCATGAGGCCAGCGATAAGAACAAGCGTGGGTAAGTTCTAAGGGCTTATTCATCTGTGAAACGGGTTCTACTGATAATACAGGATCAACACTCCTCTTTGAAATGGCCAGGATGGATTATGTGTTCTACAGCCAACTCAGCTTCGCAAGTTCTCTTGAAAGCAAAATGTCTTCGCAAATACTTGCTAAACACAAATACCCTCAAGACAACCTCCACTGAGAGAGGGATATTAACTTCGTAAGTACTGAGACTCCTTACTTATTAATACCCCCACCTAGATCTTAAAATGTTTCTTAAATCCGGGTTAGGATTTCTTTCCATCAGATGAAATCGCGAAAACACACAATAAAAGAAAACAAACATATGCACAATATGAAAGACTCACCCCTTTTTTCTTTTTGAAAACAAAAAAAGCTTGGTGCTCTTGAGCAGAGTCACATTTTTGAAAATCAAAATTTCAGCGTACTCCCCAGCAGAGTCGCCATTTTTCCTGTTCGCGTTAAAGGTGGCTAGAGGATTTGAACGTGAATTCAGATTCTCTGGCTCGAAATGATTTACTCTTTTGATTTGTTTATAAAGATGTCGCGAGCATCAAGCTTTATTATTTTCAACACAAGAAAAGATGATTTAAATGATTATGAAAAAGGGGAAAGCTGTTAATACCCTCAATTTATTTTGATATGCGTGTGACTAAGCGCAAACTAGGCATAGCGCATTGGGAGATCTGAGTAAGGGGTTTGTTATATAAAGGGAATAGATGGAGCACCCAAAATATATATAGTTATCTATAGCTTTATATATGAATACGTTTAATATGTTTGTGTGTTTTAATTGCTATTTCTATGATTGGGAAAGTTTCTCCTTTGGGATTTTAAGAAAGGTAGATTATGTGTGATCCTAGTGTTTATTATTATTGTGCTCGCAAAGATCATGGATCTTACGCATACATATCTAGTGGGAATCGAGCATTTGTAGCTCGGATCTGAGGATCTATGGTTTGTTTGGTGCAGGAGAAAGAAATTTGCTCGGCAAGGATGAGACCTTGTGCCTACGTATTCTCAAAAGGATGTTGAGAAAGTCAGAGCAATCGTAGTTCCCACTTATGCTAGTGGAAAGCAACGGGATGTTAGTAAGAGACACAGACAAATGTTATCTTAATGAAAAATGTATCTAATCTATTTCATCACATACATTTTGAAAGTTTGACTGATTAAAATCTTTCATCGTAAGTTATAGGTGCTTTGCTTGAGTGTACAAGCGTTACCACTTACATGTTCGAGAAAGATGTTTGAAAAAGATGATTGAATCTTTTAACTGTAAGTATTGGGTGTTTTGCTTGAGTGTACAAGCGTTACCACTTACAATTAAGAGATGTTTTTGTTTGAAAAGAGTTTGAAAAAGTTTTGAAAAGTTTTTGACTGTATGTGATGTGATAGATGAGATACTTCTTCCATAGAGATGATAGATGTCTAAATCTCGAGGAGAAATTGATTGGATTAAAGGGATGCTTTTAAGAAGCCCGTGGGTCCTTATATTGTAAGCCCAGAGGAGGCATTAGGGTCATCGAGGTCATCGAGGATCCTTGTATGAAGCTCAAGAGGAAGCTATAGGGTATGGTGGCTTTGTGTTAAAGGGATTTCATAGGAAACCATCCTTTTGGAATTTAGAGCAATTTCACGGAAATTATACTCAGGGTTCTATCCTAGCGGGTGATTCTTTGTATTGGAAGCCCAATGGGAGGCTGTTAAGATTTCTTGTGTCTTTCATTGTATGATGCCGAAGAAGGCTAAACTCAATGAGGAGTTCTTTTGAGCGAAGCCCAAGAGGAGGCTGACTCAACACGGGGTGTTGTCTTATATGAATCCTAAGCGGAAGCTAAACTCGAGATGAATGAGTTTCTTTGTACAAAGCCAAGAGAGGCTAACTCTGGGGAGGTTATCTTGTATAAAGCCCAGGGCTACAACTTATGGGAACCTATTGGTGGTCTAATTGTTATGTTATAAGTAGGCAGTTGTATAAACAAGTGTGTGTGTGATATGTATTCACGAGGAGTTTATGAAGGATATATAAACAATGCATGATGTTTATTTACAAGAGTTCATGAAGTATAAACAAGTGTTGGTGAAGCGAGCGTTTGAAGCAGCGTAACTTGATTATTCACAAGTTTGAGCTGTGTACAAGGAAGTAAATATGTACGAGCAGTAATTATATGCGAGAAGATGGATGTACATAGGAGGTTGGGACTTACACCATAAGGGAGGCCCATTGGTTTAAAAGCGTTTCAAGGAATAATGCTCCTTTCAATACCAATGGTATTGATTGTATATCTGAGACGGACAGAAGGTGATCAAAGTTTATCTGTAAAAGGTATCTGTATTATGTACAGATAAAATTTTGTATGAAAAGAAATTGATATGTACAAGGAAAAGATATGTATGTACATAAAAGAATGTTGGTTTGTGTATACACAAGTGAAATGAAAACAAACGATCGAAGTTTGTCTGTACTTGAGCATAAAAAGTATCTGTGTTATGTACAAATAAAAGTTTGTATATATTTGAAGAGAGTTTGACATGTACAAAGAAATATTATGTACATAAAAGAATTTTATGGGACTTATACCGTGAGGGAGGCCCATGATCGATTGAGAAATTCGAGAGAAAACGAAATCGGTTTTATCGTTTAAATCGGATCGATCATGGTAAAAAGATGCAAGTTTGATGAAAAGTTTTGAAAAATGATTTTGAAAGTGTTTTGAAATGTGAGGTTTATTTATGAGAAGTTTTGAAAAGAATCGGAAGTCGAAAGTTTGAAAAAATTCACCTTTTAAAGGTGTTTTGAAAAGTGCTCGAAGTGTCGTTTTCGGCTCGATTAAAATATAATCAGATGAAAGTTTTTTCTGAAAATTTTTGCACTATCATAAAATAGATACATTTATTGACAAGTGTTCAAAAAATCACCTCAAAATGAGGAGTTTTGATTGGTTAAAAAAAATGTGAAAGTTTGTAAAAAACATGAAGAAAATATAACAAGTTTTGAAAAAAAATGGTCCATGGGAGGTTTGAACCCATGACCATTGGGGTGGCTACGTGGCAGAGAGTACTACGAGCGTGCTGGAAACCACTGGGACAAGCGTGCTTTTGTGTTTTTGAATCAAAACACGTGTTAATAAAATATTGGAAATTTTAAATTTGAAAAACTCAAGAACACGCGCGAAGCCCTGTTCTTCATCTTTGATTCCCAGATTTTGTAACTTGCGTATTTCTTGATGAAATTGGAAGTTGTAAACATGAAAGTTGCTCAATTTTTAACAAGGAACACGATGGTGGATGTTAATTGCATTTATTTTTGGTCTAACACGATTGAATTTCTTGAAAACGTGAAGAACCCTAGAACTGGAAATTCTAAATTAAATGATGTATGATTGATGATTTTTCAAATTGTTTGAGGGCTAAGGATCGTGATAAGTGCAGAAAATGATTGGCCAAGAGTTTTTTCATTTAAATGCAAGGAATCATGATATTGAAGTTTGAGTTCTCACCTGTTCAAGCTGAGATCGAAGATGATGTTGGAGTGTTTCCAGAACGGATTTGATGATTGTTTGAGCTTCAACGGATGGAAGGGAAGGTGTATGATCACCCTGCTTGCCTTGAATCACTTTGAATCACTCCAGCCAAGTCCACCTGCACAGTCTAAAAATGGAAGCTCGATTTCTGGAAAAAAGTTGTTACAGATTGTTGTAATGGATCTGCATCATCCCTATGATGTTCATGGATGATGTTTGGATGCTTGGAACACAAGTTAATCAAGCCTAAGATGGAATTTGAAAGTTATGGCAGTTTTGCAACATAATGACCATGGCATGTAATTTATGGTTTCTAGATTAGTTCATGTTGCTTTTATGTTTTAGACAAGTTTGATATTGATTATGAAATATGTTTGAGACCAAAGTTCATCATAGTTTTCACTAAATTTCAAAATTGCAAGTTATCCTCACTTTGAACTATAATTCAAGAAATTGGAGAAAGTGGAAGGAAAGCATTAAATTGCATTGCTTTGGTGTGTATTCAAATGGCCAACATGACCTCTATTTATAGGTCAAAAGTTCTGAACAATTAGGCACAAGTACATGGCATTGTAATTTGAAGTTGCCTTAAAGGGCAAGAAAGACTTTTGTAAAAGGAAAAGGAAGCTTCCTTTTTTAACCATGTGTAAAAATCTCAATTTGATCTTATCTTTTCTCAATTATCTCTAGCTGATATTTATCAGCTCTAAACTCCATTTGGCAAGGTGGCATTGCTTCTAGATGAAGAAATCACAAAATGACCTATAATTTGAAGTTTTGAACTTTGAAAATCATGTTTATGGAGCCTTATGTTTCAAGTTCAAAAGTATAGCTAGACACCATGTATTTGAGAGTTCTTGGACATTTTCGAAAGCTTGTTTCAAGAGCTACAACTTTCATGTTTTGAGTTTTTTCCAAATCAAAGTGGAACTATGTGAAAAAATGGCATGAAGTTTCATGTGTTGACTTTTTCAAATTCTTTGATTTTTTATGATCATGATGGATCATTTGAAGTATTTTGATGTTTGAAAAAGTTTTGTCTTGAAAAAGTTGACCAAAAGTCAAAGTTTGACTTTTCAGTGCAGATGAATTTTCATCAGATGTTTTAGAAATTGACTGATGAAGTCTGTGAACTTCTGTGATGTTTTGAATCCAGAAATTAGGTCAAGATGTTGTATCTAAGATATAATGACCAATATCTATCCAAAAAAGTCATTCAATGTTCAAAAAATCAGAGAATACTCATGCTCGACCAAAACCCTAATTGGTCGATCCTCGATTGACCTATGAGAAAAATTGGATATATGAGGATTAGATGTTGATGATTTGATCATGATAGATCAAATGAGGTGAGAAAAACTCAAACCCTAATTGATTGCCTCTTGAATCAGATGAAAATCTGATGAAACCCTAATTTTGACCTGTGAATGCTATACTCGATTAATGCTGCTTTGAGCTGTTAGTGATGCAATGATGCAAATGTAAGGTGGTATATTAGGTCAAAAATTGGGGTATGACACTTTGGTAGTTAGGTTTTTGTCTATCTCAGATTTCTTTAAGTGAGTCATCGTTGCAATGACTGGTGACTTAGGAATGGTTTCCAAACCATTGAAAGGCACCTTATCTGATACTGAGATACCTAGGATGTGTGCGTACTCTTCCAAGTAGGCATCAGCGATAGTCGGGGAAAGTGAAACAACGATGGTGGATCGTAAAAAGAACAAAAGTTTTGAGAAGTCCTTCATCAACGTTAGTGTTCGGGACGATTAAAAGAGTTCCATAGCGTTTTACGAAATCAGGGATCTTCTACCAAGGATGCTAACTCTTTTAACTTTCCTACATCGAAATTCTAAAAGCTGTATTTCTTGGTGAATCTTCCTCTAACGTCCATCACTCTAACCTAAAATATTTACAAAGAAAAATCTCTAAATTCTTTGGAAATGGGAAGAGAAATGAAGTTTTGAATGAATGCATGAATGAATGCCACAAAGATCAAACATGGTTAGTGGTTATACACACGTTCAAGCGTTTGAAGTCACGAGCATGAGGCCAGCGATAAGATCAAGCGTGGGTAAGTTTTAAGGGCTTATTCATACGTGAAGCAGGTTCTACGATAATGAGGCTCGGCTTCTCTTTGAAATATTATCGGTTTGTTGAATACTTGAAGTCCAATAATATTTTCAAGAAAAACTACTTTGATCGTAGCCTCGCATGACAATTATTCTAAGCTTACGCTGAATAATTTACGCACTACATCTAAATGGCGAGGATGGGTTATGTGTTCTCTGACCACTCGGCCGTTAGTTCTCTCGAAGCAAAATGTCTTCGCAAATAGTTGCTAAACACAAATACTCCCAAGACAACCTCCACTGAGAGAGGGATCTCAAATTAACTCCGTAAGTACTGAGACTTCTCACAAGTTAATAGGACTATACCCCCACCTAGATCTTAAAATGTTTCTTAAATCCGGGTTAGGATTTCTTTCCATCACATGAAATCGCGAAAACATACAATAAACAAAAACAAACATATGCACATATGAAAGCTTAACCCCTTTTTTCTTTTTGAAAACAAAAAAGCTTGGTGCTTGTCATACCCCAATTTTTGACCTAATATACCACCTTACATTTGCATCATTGCATCACTAACAGTTCAGAACAGAATTAATCGGGTGTGGCTTCTACAGGTCAAAATTAGTGTTTCATCAAGTTTTCATCTGATTCAAGAGGCAATCAATTAGGGTTTGAGTTTTATTCACCTCAATTGATCTATCTTGATCAAATCATCAACCGATCTTGAGGATATCAACTTTTCCTCATGATCTATCGAGGATCGACCAATTAGGGTTTTTATCGAGGATAAGCAATTACTGATTTTCTGATCAATGAATGACTTTTTTGCTTAGAGATTGATCTTCATATCTTCAATACAACATCTTGACACGATTTACGGATTCAAAACACGAAGTTCACATTCTTCATCAGTCAATTTCTGGATCATCTGATGAAATTTCATCGGCACTGAAAAGTCAAACTTTGACTTTTGGTCAACTTTTTCAAGATAAAACTTTTTCCATCATCAAAATACTTCAAATGATCCATCATGATCATAAAAAATCAAGAAATTTGGAAAAGTCAACAAAAAGTCAAAATTTTCAACACTTTTTCCTAACTTCATGGCAATTTTTCACATAGTTCCATTTGGAATTAGGAAAAACTCAAAACATGAAAGTTGTAGCCCTTGAAACAAGATTTCCAAAATGTCCAAGAACTTGCAAATCCATGGTGTTTAGCTATACTTTTGATTTTGAAACATAGAGCTCCAAAACCATGGATTTTCAAGTACAACTTTCAAAATTACAAGTCATTTTTGATTTTCTTTCTTTCTAGAAGCCATGCCACCTAGCCAAGAGGGATAGAGCTGATAAAAATCAGATGAGAGGTAATTATGATGGGATAAGATCAAGTTGAATTATTTAACCATGGTTAAAAGGAAGCTTCCTTTTGCATTCATGGCAAAAATGACTTTCTTGCCCTCTAAGGCAAGTTGTCCAAATCCAAGCCAATCTCTTTTGCTTGCCATTCAGAAATCTTGACCTATAAATAGAGGTCATGTTTGCCATTTCAAACTACACCAAAGCTATGCCAAAACAAGCTTTCTCCTTTCTTTCTTAATTTTCAAGTAACATAGTTCAATTTGAGAAATCTTGCATTTTTCAAAACTTGTGAAAAAACATGAGAGATTTGGTGTCTAACATGTCATAAACATCATATGTAATTGGTTTGTAACTTAAAATCAACATAAGAAAAGCTAAAAACCAGAATTGCATTTCATGTTTCTAAACTTGCCAAAACTGCCTTAACTTTCAAAATTGATGTTTGGCTCGAGCAAGATGTGTTTTTATCATTCAAACATCATCAACATACTCCATAGGGATGATCAAACCATCACTTTTGATGCATAACACCTCAACCAGATTCGAGTTTCACTTTGAACATATGCAAGTGGACTTGGTTGGAATGATCCGAGTAATTTCAAGTGAGCGACCATCCTCACACGATCCTTGAAGTCCATTGGTACTATAGCAATCATTAAAACAACTCGGAAACACTCCATTGAAGATTTCGATCTCGACTTCAAGGTATGTAACTCGACTTGAACTCCTTGATTTCTTGCTCCCGTTCAAAGCGCTTTTGGCGTTTGTTTACGCACCATCGATCATTAACCCTCGATCAATTGCTTAATTCCATAACCATACGATTTCAATTTGATTTTAAGGAATTAGGGTTCATCGTGATTTCTGGGAATTTAATCATGTTAAGCTAAAAATAAATGAAATTAAATCACACCATCATGTTCCTGGTTCAATTTCTACCAATTTTGATGTTTACATCGAGCAATTTCATTGAGAAACAAAGAAACCATGGCTGATTGAAGGATCGAGGAAGAAGAAGATGAGTGCGCGCGTTTTTTTCAAATTCAAATGTCCAGTTTGTAATATAATTAATTGGTTTAAACTCAATACACGGATGTATTGCCTCCCCAGCGGATTCCAGCTCACTCTTAAGTCATTCCCTTGCCACGCCTTGCCCAATGGTCCCGGGTTCGAGTAGCCTTGGGACCATTTTTGCCAAACTTTTTTAATTTTACTTCATATTTTTTGCAAACTTTGACTCTTTCAAAACCCAATCAAAACTCCTCATTTTGAGGTGATTTTTTGTACACTTGTCAATTAACATATCTATTTTATGATAGTGTTAAAAAAATTCAAAAATACTTTCATCTGATTATATTTTTATCGAGCCGAAAACGATACATTTGAGTACTTTTCAAAGCACTTTCAAAGGTGATTTTTTTCAAACTTTCGAAGTCCGATTCTTTTTCAAACTTCTTGTAAGTATATGTCACTTTTCAAAAACACTTTCAAGATCTTTTCTTCAAAACTTTTCATCAAACTTACATCTTTTTCCATGATCGATCCGATTTTGACGATAAAACCGAACTCGTTTTTCCTCGATTTTCTTAACCGATCATGGGCCTCCCTTACCGTGTAAGTCCCAAAATTCTTTTATGTACATACATATTTCCTTGTACATATCAAACTCTTTCATGTACATGTTAAATTTTACTTGTACATAATACATATGCTTTTGTAAAATGCTCAAGTACAGACAAACTTTATCCGTTTGTTTTTTGTTTCTCTTGTATATACACTGAATACCATTGGTATTAAAAGGAGCATTATTCCCGGTGAAACTGCTTTTAAACCAATGGGCCTCCCTTACGGTGTAAGTCCCAACCCTCCTATGTACATATACATCTTCTTGTACATAAATACTCATTCGTGTACATATTTACTTCCTTGTACACAATCAAACTTGTAAATAATCAAGTTACGCTCGTTTCAAACGTTCGTTTTACACACACTTGTTTATATTTCCTTCATAAACTCTTGCAAATAAACATTACACGCATTGGTTATATTTCCTTCATAAACTCCTGTGAATAAATATCATACACTTGTTTATACAACTGTCTAGTTATAACGTAACAACTAGTCTAACCAATAGGTTCCCCACAGAGATAGCCTCCTCTTGGGCTTTGTACAAGGTAACTCATTCATCTGAGTTCAGCCTCCTCTTAGGCTTCATATAAGAAAACTCATTCATCTGAGTTTAGCCTCCGCTTAGGCTTCATATAAGACAACACTCCCCTGCTGAGTCAGCCTCCTCTTGGGCTTCGTTCCAAAGAACTCCTCATTGAGTTTAACCTTCTCTTGGGCATCAAACAAAGAAAGAGACCAGGAAATCTCTTAACAGCCTCCTATTGGGCTTCCAATACAAAGAATCACCCGCGCTAGGATAGAACCCAGAGAGTATAATTTCCCGGTGAAATTGCTCTTAATTCTAAGAGGATGGTTTCCCGGTGAAATCCCTCTTAAAGCCAAAGCCAACCATACCCTATAGCTTCCTCTTGAGCTTCATACAAGGACCCTCGATGACCCTCGGAATGCCTCCTCTTGGGCTTACAATACAAGGACCCATGGGCTTCTTAAAAGCATCCCCCTAATCCAATCAATTTCTCCTCGAGATTTAGACGTTTATCATCTCTATGGAAGAAGTATCTCATCTATCACATCACATACAATCAAAAACTTTTCAAACTCTTTTCAAACAGAAAACATCTCTTAATCGTAAGTGGTAACGCTTGTACACTCAAGCAAAACACCCAATGCTTACAATTAAAAGATTCAAACATCTTTCAAAACATCTTTCTAAAACTCGTAAGTGGTAACGCTTGTACACTCAAGCAAAACACCTATAACTTACGACGAAAGATTTCAAACCTTTCAAAATGTGTGTGATGGAATAAAGTAGATACATTTTTCATTAGGATGACATTTGTCTGTGTCTCTTAATAACTTCTGTTGCTTCCACTAGCATAAGTGGGAACTACGATTGCTCTGACTTTCTCAACATCCTTTTGAGAATACGTAGGCACAAGGTCTCATCCTTGGCGAGCAAATTTGTTTCTTCCTCAAACCAAACAAACCATGGATCCCTTTAGATCCGAGCTACAAATGCTTTGATTCCCATTAAGGGATATGTATGCAGAAGATCCAACGATCTTTGCGAGCACAATAATAACAAAACCTAGGATCCCACATAATCTATCCTTCTTAAAAATCCAAAGGAGAAACTTTCCCAATCATAGAAATAGAAATTAAAACACACAAACATATCAAACGTATTCATATATAAAGCTATAGATAACTATATATATTTAGGGTGTTCCATCTATTCCCTTTGTATAACAAACCCCCTTACCCGGAATCTCCCCAATGCGTTACGTCTAGTTTACGCTAGTCGTAATGCATATCATATCAATTGAGGGTATTAACAGCTTTCCCCTTTTTCATAATCATTTTTCTTGTGTTGAAAATAATAGAGCTTGATGCTCGCGACATCTTTATAAACAAATCAAAAGAGTAAATCGTTTGAGCGGAGAATTAGAATTGATTCGATTCCTAGCGTCACTTTTACTTATGAACAGTGCTCTTGACGAGTCACAATTTTTGAAAATCAAAGTTTAGCGTACTCCCGTAGTCGCCATTTTTTTGTTCGCGTTAAAAGTGGCGTGCGGGAATCGAATCACGAATCAATCTGCGGCATTCTCTTTGATTTGTTTATAAAGATGCGACATCAGCTTTATTCAACACAGAAAATGATTATGAGGGAAAGCTAATGCGTCAATTGATATGATATGCGCGACTAGCGAACAGCGTGTGGGAGATTCGGCAGAGGTTTGTTATATAAAGAATAGATGGACACTAAATATATAGTTGTCTAACTTTATATGAATATGTATGTTTGTGTTTGTGTATTTCTATGATTGCAGTTTCTCCTTTGGTTAGAAAGGTGATTATGTGGGATCTAACTTTATTATTATTAGATCATTGGATGCATGCACTCATAATGAATCGAGCATTGTTTCGGATCTAAAGGATCTATGGTTTGTTTTGTTTGAGGAGAAAAATTGCTGCCCAAATGAGACTCTGTTTCTGGGATGTTGAGAAAGTCGTGAGTTCCACTGCTGAGTGGAAGCAACAGATATTGAGACAAAGACAAATGTCATCTTAATGTGTCTAATCTATTTCATCACATACATTTTGAAAGGATTGATGGATTGAATCTTTCATCGTAAGTTATAGGTGTTTTGCTTGAGTGTACAACGTTACCTACGAAGTTAAAAGATGTTTGAAAAGATGATTGAATCTTTTAATTGTAAGCATTGGGTGTTTTGCTTGAGTGTACAAGCGTTACCACTACGATTAACGGATGTTTTGTTTGAAAAATGATTGAAAAGTTTTTGATTGTATGTGATGTGATAGATGAGATACTTCTTCCATAGAGATGATAGATCTAAATCTCTAGGAGAAATTGATTGGATGGGGATGCTTTTAAGAAGCCCGTGGTCTGTGTGTGGGCGGGTCATCGAGGTCATTGTATGAAGCTCGAGCTATAGGCTATGGTGGCTTTACAGAAGGATTTCACAGGAGCCATCCTCTTGGATTTCAAGAGCAATTTCAGCGGGGATTATACTGCGGTTCTGGCAATGGAGGTGATGGGCCTGCTCTTTGTTTGATGTGAAGCTAAACTCGATGAGGAGTTCTTTGAATGAAGCGGGAGGCGACTCGGCAGTGTTATATAAAGCCTGGCGGGCTAAACTCGGATGAATGAGTTCTTATATGAGCCTGGAGGTTGAACTCAGATGAATGGTTACCTTATACAAAGCCGAAGGCTATCTGTGGGGAGACTGGTTGTGCGTTATAACTAGGCGATTATAAAGCGTATGAAATTTATTCACGGGAGTTTATGAAGAAATATAAACAATGCGTGTAATGTTGCAGGTTTATGAAGGAAATATAAACAAGTGTGTGTAAGGCGTTTAACAGTAACGATGCCTGGTTTGAATGTGTACAAGGTAAATAATGCACTGGAATTGTATGAGATGTTGTACATGGGAGGTTTGGTTCGTGGTTTAAGCAGTTCACCGAATGCCTTTACCAATACCAATGTCTGGCGAAATGAAAACAAGCGATCGAAGTTATACTTGAGTATTCAGAGATGTTTGTATTATGTACAAGTAAAATAGATGTGTACATAAAAATTGGATATGTACAAAGTAATTATGTACATAAAGAATTTTGGACTTACAGTGAGGAGGCCATGATCGGTTAAGAAATTCGAGGAAAAGCGAGTTGGTTTATCTTCAAATTGGAGCGATCATGGAAAAAAGTGTAAGTTTGATGAAAAGTTTTGAAAAGATCTTGAAAGTGTTTTGAAAGATGAAATATACTTACAAAGTTTGGAAAAGATTCGGTTCAGTTTGAAAGTCTTTGAAAGTGCTTTGAAAAGTACTCAAAAGCGTGTCGTTCGGCTCGATAAAAATATAGTCAAAAGAAGTATTTTTGAATTTTTGACATATTCTAAAATAGGTATCTTAAATGACATGTGCAAAAATCACCTCAAAATGAGGAGTTTGATTGGGTTTGAAAGAGTCAAGTTTGGAAAAATATGAAGAAAAAATGAAAAGTTTGGCAAAAATGGTCCCAAGGCTACTCGAACTGGACCATTGGGCAAGCGTGGCAAGTGTTAAGTGAGTTGGCAGCGGCAGGGGCGCAATACATCCGTTCATATATCCAACTTCATGTTATTATATTATAAACTTTTATTTGAATTTGAAAAAGCAGCGCTTTCTTCCTCGATCCTTCTTGAGCCGGATCCCGTTTCTCAATGAAAATGGATGATGTAAACATCAAACTTGATCGAAATTGAACCGGGAACATGATGATGTGGTTTAATTTCATTTATTTTAATTTAACATGATTAAATTTCAGAAAACACGAAGAACCTAGTTCTTTAAAATCAAATTGAAATCGTGTGTGATCATGGAATTAAGCAATTAGTTTAGGGTTAATGATCGGTGATGGTGCATAAACAAAGCGGAGCCATTTTGAGCGGAAGTTAGAAATCAAGGAGTTCGAGTTGAGTCACTTACCTCTTGAAGCTGAGATCGAAATCTTTAAAGGAGCTGTTACAGTTGATGTTTAAGGATTGTTGGAGCACCAGTGAACCTTATGGAAGGTGTGAGGATGGTCTGCTTGCTCTGAAATTGCCTGGATCATTCCAACCAAGTCCACTTGCATATGCTTGAAATGAAACTCGAATCCGTGCTTGGAGGTGTTACAGATCAAAAGTGATGGTTTGTATCATCCATATGAAGTATGTTGATGATGTTTGAATAAAAAAAACACAACTTGCTCGAGCCAAACTAACAGTTTAAAGTTTAAGGCAGGTTTTGCAAGTTTAGAAATATGAAAAGCAATTCTGGTTTTTAGTGATTCTTGTGTTGATTTTAAGTTTCAAACCAGTTACATATTGATTTTAAGACATATTAGACACCAAATTTCTCATGGTTTTCACAAGTTTTGAAAAATGCAAAATTCTCACTTTGAACTATGTTACTTGAAATTTAAGAAAGAAAAGAGAAAGCTTGTTTTGGCATAGCTTTGGTTTAGTTTCAAATAGCAAACATGACCTCTATTTATAGGTCAAAAAATCAGATTAGCAAGCAAAGAAGATTGGCTTGGATTTGGACAACTTGCCTTAGAGGGCAAGAAAGTCATTTTGTCATAAATGCAAAGGAACCTTCCTTTTAACCATGGTTAAATTTAACTTGATCTTATCTCATCATAATTACCTCTCAACTGATTTTTATCAGCTCTAGCCTATCTCCAATTAGTGACAAGGCTTCTAGAAGGAGATTTTGCCAAAAATGACTTGTAATTTTGAAGGTTGTACTTGAAAATCATGGCTTTTGGAGCTCTATGTTTCAAAATCAAAAGTATAGCTAGACACCATGGATTTGCAAGTTCTTGGACATTTTGGAAAGCTTGTTTCAAGGGCTACAACTTTCATGTTTTGAGTTTTTTTCTAATTCCAAATGGAACTATGTGAAAAAATGCCATGAAGTTTGAAAAAAATGTGAAATTTTAACACTTGAAAATTTTTCTAAGTGTTGAAAATTTTGACTTTTTGTTGACTTTTCCAAATTTCTTGATTTTTTATGATAATGATGGATCATTTGAAGTATTTTGATGATTGAAAAAGTTTTATCTTGAAAAAGTTTACCAAAAGTCAAAGTTTGACTTTTCAGTGCAGATGAAATTTCATCAGATGATCCAGAAATTGACTGATGAAGTATGTGAACTTCTGTGATGTTTTGAATCCAGAAATTAGGTCAACATGTTGTATTGAAGATATGAAGATCAATCTCAAGCAAAAAGTCATTCATTGATCAAAAAATTAGTGATTGCTTATCCTCGATGAAAACCCTAATTGGTCGATCCTTGATAGATCATGAGGAAAAGCTGGATATCTGAAGATCAGAGGTTGATGATTTGATTAAGATAGATCAATTGAGGTGAGTGAAACTCAAACCCTAATTGATTACCTCTTGAATTAGATGAAAAATTTGTGAAACCCTAATTTTGACCTGTAGAAGCCACACCCGATTAATTTTGTTCTGAACGTTAGTGATGCAGTAATGCAAATGTAAGGGTATATTAGTTCAAAAATTGGGGTATGACACTACTCATGTTGATGCTATTGGGAATTGTTGTACCCCAAAATTCGCCCTCTTCTTTTCCGTATTTCTGGATTATAATTCGATTGCATAAACATACATGTAAGTGCATGCATATCATTGATCATGGGGTTACCAGGTTCAAAACATCCCAAATCTGAAAAAGCGCGGGCTTCGGCTATCTCGATCATTTTGAGCCAAGAATCAATGTTTCTCGGTTAAATACTGACTATTTGCAAGATTTTTGGTCGGGAAGCTATTTTGGCTTGGTTCCTGATCTGGAATCATATCAATATATCCTCGGTTTATCTGTTTAGGTTGGAGGTCATTTCGTCAAGAAAAAGCTGAATTTATTAACTTATTTCTCAATAAAGTGGATTTTGGGTTTCGGTGCATTTGGGCACTCGAGGCGTATCTCACAGCTCGTCGGTATTTTCTTATGAATTTTGACTGGCATGTCCCTCTCATTTTATCTATAATTTTTGTTTGATATCCGGAAGAAAATTATGTGGAAGGTCCCGGAAAATTCAATTTCTCAAGAGTATTAAAGCTGAATTTTAGTCTGAACCGTGTGTTACGCCCACTAAAAGTTCATATCTCTTAGCTGGAAACTCAAAGCGGCGGGACCAATTTCTAAAATTCCGTATCGAACCCTTATACAACTTTCATTTACAACTCGGGATCTGATTTCTCATCGTTCAAGACCAGTATTTTATTCTTGGATGTAATTTTGAGCTAAACCGAACAATTTTCATATGGTACACGAACTTCAAAAATCATATCTCGCTTTTTTTATTAAAGCGAGATGGGACCAGTGCCAAAAATTCACAAATTTTGTTAGCTTGATTATCTCGAAACACTCACTTGCAAATTTTGATCGAAGACCCTCGTTCGAGGCATTTTCTCCGAAGCGCATTGAGAATGCATCGTCGGACTTGAAAATAGTCTTGGAACTTCAAAATTCATATCACCTTGACCGTTCATCCGATCGCATCGAAATTTTGATTCTCTTAAGCAAAATCACATTCGGACATTTTCGTTTACATTTCGACTTCAAATTTTGCACGGATTAAATTTGTTTTGGATGTGTCGAAAATCATTTTGATAATCGTGATTAGGACTTAATTGTGGATCCGAGACACTCCAAAGCCCAATTTTCATATTATAAATATATTTTACCACTCACAAAATTGGTAGAGGAATCATTTGTTAAATTTGACCAAGATCTCTCACCCTTCTCTCTCAATTTTCTCTCGACTCAAAGTTGCACAACCACCTCGAACCACCAACAACCACCATCGATTCCAAAACCACCGCGCGGAAAACTTTTTCTTATTTGTTTCTTCTCTCCTTCTCCGGTACAGCCCATACTCTTCTATTCCTTTCAATTCTCAAGGATCAAATCAAGTTTTCATCAATCAAGAACATTGAAGGCGTTTATGGTGTCGAGGTGAAGAGTTGAAGTTTTCCTCTTCAATTCTCCAAGGATTCAAGATTCTCCTCTCTTATTATCATCAATTCAACTTTGATTTGGTATTTTCTTGGAAATTACAAGATTTTCCTCATCAATTTCAACTCAAAGCTTCAAGTACAAGTAAGTGCTTATTTCAATCGATTTTTCAATTGTTGAATTTCTTGAAATTGAATATTGAGATTGCTTACAAATTCGGTGTGGATTCGATTATAGCATTTGTTTTGTCAATTCATTGATCTTGATCCGTTTTGAAGCCTTAAAGGTGTCGGTGTGAAACTTTCTACACTACACACACTACACTTGTGTTGTGACTTTGCATTGTATTTAGGTACTTGATGTCAGTATTTTGGATCACATATTATATGATCATGCATCAAGTAATATGTAAATTCTTTGACATGCATTGAATCATTAATTTGAGACTTATTTCGTGCATTGAAATTATGTTGAAATGTAGGAACTAACACCTAGTTTTTAGGTACACTTGCACTACACCTACACATTGCACACAACTCACATGGATACACTTGAATTCATATATTATGACATAAGTTGCATCTTTGCATATCCATGCATTTGCATGTAAGATAGTTTAACTAATTTGATATGGTGTTGTTCAACTTTGATGACATGAAAATATGTTGAAATTTCACTTTTCACAACACTTTAACACTTTGCACATCTAATTTCTTTCAACATTCTTACATGTTTGCATAGTATTTAGGTAGTATTTCATTGAGTATGTATCACTTGCACATGATATCACATACACTTGCATTTTTATTCATCTAAATACCACAAAAACACATTGGAAACAAGTTTATTTGAGTTTGGTGGAAAATAACATGACATTTTGAAAATTGATAAAGTTGGACATAATATTTGTTTTGGCTCTAACTTTTGAACCCTAATGAGTTTTTCGACTTTTCTTAATGTAAATCATGTTTCTCGAGCCATTCAAGCTCTCCCTGAGCGGTTTCTTGATTTGGACATGTTTCGGTCAATTAAGGGCTGGTGACCTTTAGGCGAAATTGTATTTTGAGCAGATTTGACCGAACCGTTCGCATTTTTAGACCGTCTTGGCGTGTGCATAGCTTCCGATATTTTGATAAATTATTTTGATTGTTTTCTTTATCTTGTGCCTTGTGTTTTGGTTCACTTTTCATATTTATCCATAATGGTGATTTTTGGACTCGAAAGGTGTCGGGCGAACCTTTTTGTACACTACACACACATACACTTGTGGTGTTGATTTTCTTTGCATTTAATGTCTAATATTTGTTATAACCGTTCAATAACTTCTTGATTAACATTTTGACATGTTTAGGTAGTTGTTACATTGATTTAGAACCTATAATCGAGTTGTATGATTAAGGTACCATGACAACTAACCCTTAGGCGACGATTGATCGTTTGACTTGGTTTTATGCATAACATTGCTTTAAGCATGATTTTTCTTGTGCATTTTGGTTGATATCATTTAATATGATTTAGATACTGACTTGTATAGTTTTACATCTATTTGAATTTAATAGTTGCTTAATTCTCAAGTTTCAATTAACTTGTAATGTTTAGAAGCATGTTTTTCCTTTGTCGTTTGAATTGACTAGTTGTAGGAATATAATATCATGTGTTTCTTAGAAACTTTAGGATTTTTATACCATTTAATTTTAGTTAAATGTATGCCTTATCTTAAATTGTGAATAGAATTTCAAAGCTAACCTTTAATGGTTCGATTCTTAGGAACTAGTTTGATAATTGTATAGTTTTTCTAGCTTCCTTTCGCATGTTTAGTTTGTGGTTTTCCCTCTATTTGTTTATATGTTTAGGAAAGATTTAGAGAATGTAGTTGCTGCCATCTATTAAGAACTTACCTCTCATGCTTTGTTTTCTTTGTAAATAATGCATTTTAAGTCATTTTACTGTAGATTTTTGATTTCTAACTACTCTAGGTCTCTAACTATGTTTAGCATTGCATTTGAGAACTATTGTGATGGATTTAGCTCGATTTTGATATCATTCATGAGTTGTTTTGCATTATGTGTGCGTTGCTGCCCGGTTTTCCATTCTTACGTTGCTATACACATTTACATTCCATCTCTTCACCTTTGGATCATATTTTGACATGTGATGTGAATACGCAATTATATTCTTGCCTCCTTGTTATTTTTGACATGTTTGTTGATTTGTGCGAGGTATATTGAGGATATTTTGGTTAGGTACCTAATCTTGGTACACTAACCTACCACTTCTCTCGTGGTTACCACTTCTCTTGTGGTTCTGTTTGCGTTTGAAACGCGTTTTGCTTTGTGTTTTCTCATATTCACGAGAAACACATATTACATATTTTATGCGGATATGTACCTTTGTGCGGTGTTCGATTGTTATGAGGACTTGTTTTCTACGCGCATATTACGATATCACCTTGTGGATTATATTGATCGGTGTTTCTTATCATTGATTTGTTGATGGCGGTTTACTCGAAGTTTTCGGAGTATTTTTAGCTCATGATGCTCTTGGATCTTTATCCGTTTGGTATTTATTTTACTTTGTTTCTGCATTCTTTTACGCTTTTCTAGAGCATGAGAAGTAGGGTTTTACGCTTTCCTTGCCATGAGAAGTAGGAATAGAGATGTATGAAGGGGCTTCGTGGTTGGAGCATGTTCGGGAACCCCTCTGGTTTATTTAAAGACCCGTTTAGGAACCACATTTTCTAATTGTGTTTGGTTTGTTTAAAATCCTCCATCTGCATAGGGAGGTAATTCTCGATGAAGTGTTTATATTTGTGCTTGCATAGGTCAAGAGTGGTTATGACATCCGTGGCGCCACCAAGCAAGGTCCCTTTTATATTTCCTACTATCGATTCATGTAACTCGGAAGTTACGGGTCAAAGACATTGACATGCCATGGCTCCTCGCACTTCGTGCACCAACAATTCAATATTGTTCCAGCCATATATTCAGAGAACTCTTTGTTAAGTTCTCAATCAGGGAACTCTTTGTTAAGTTCCCAATCATGTTATTTCAATTCTGTTTAAGGTTTCCAGGTATTCCTTAGTTATCAGAGAACTCTTGGTTAAGTTCTCAATCATGTCAATCAGAGAACTCTTTGTTAAGTTCTCAATCGTGTCATTTTTCAATTCTGTTTAAGGTTTCCAGGTATTCCTTAGTCAATCAGAGAACTCTTTGTTAAGTTCTCAGTCTTGTCAATTTTTCAATTTTGTGTAAGGTTTCCAGGTATTCCTTAGTTATCAGGGAACTCTTTGTTAAGTTCTCAGTCATGTCAATTTCTTAGTATTGTTTTTCTTTTCGCTTGAGAAGTTCGTTTCTCTTCTCATAGCATTTTCATTCCAATTGTCGTCGAAGTCATTTCGGTTACACGGTTATCCCCAGTGTTGTTAAAATCTCCTAATTGGGCACTATTATGTTAAAGCATTTCGTTGATGCTTAGCAAGTTTTCTCTTCAAGTATTGTTCCTTGACTCTGTAGTCAAGATATGTTATCTGTTTTCTTTTGTGGCATTGGTTTCCCGCGTAGGGCAAATTTTCGGGGTTCTCTAGTATTCAATCCTCTTCTACCTTGAACGTTCGAAAGTTGTCAATCTTTCTCACTTACCAGGTCTAAGATGATTGAATAGGGGCAACTGTCGCACCCCAAAATTTGCCCCATCTCCTGTTTGATTTTTTTCATTTGGTCATATCTTGCATCGTTGTTGATCTTGGTCCAATTACAAACATGCATTTTTTATTGCTTTAAGTCAAGATCAAAGTGTGGTTTTAATGTCGAATTGAAAGCTCCTCAACGTGAAGGTTTAACTACGTGGAAAGAAGTTGTGTTCGTGATTAAGCCTCTATCATAAACTTTGTGTGAGTGGTCCTCAATGCTGGTACTTATTGTTTGTGTTCATGGGATGTTTTCTTTGCACGTGGTGCAAGTCTTGGAATTTTTACTTTGAGTTCGACATCCGATGGTTAGAGGTTGGATTAGTTGAGGTTTGGAAGTCGAGATAAGAACAAATGATTTGATATGGAGAAAGGTTCGTTTTAAGATCAAATTATCATGAAAAAATTCAAGAGTGATGGTTGCATTTGATTTGTAGATTTTTGCTTCAAGAGATCGGATGTGGGCGTTGAAATTTGAATTGGTTAGTAAAGAGAATTGCAAATTGACCTATTTGGCATTCGTTTTACACTAATTTGAGATCATATGGCACAATGGAAGTCTTTTCTTCTTCCTATTTCCAAACTTAACTTCTTCAAACTTAACCCGTAAATATGTGGCTACCTAATAATTGAATCCTAGTTATCAAAGCATTGGGAAAGCAATACAACACACTACTATATAAGAGTAACTCTTCCATTTCCATTAAGATTTTGTTACAAAATGTCTCAGATTACTATGTCGAAATTTCTTACAAAAGAGAAAGCTTTTAGATTTAAATCCTATAATTTCCTAAGGCCTATCTTCATACTACTATGCAAGCCTCTTCATCACAACCTTCATGCTCTATACTTTGCCCAAACGTGTTACAATTTCCTCAAGCTTCAACCTGCTACAATCATGTAAAAAAAATGTCAAAAACATCATGCCAAGATTTCCATGTTCAAACCAATTTGCGTCAGACCTGTACATACCGGTACATTAACTAGCCGTTTGTTTGTAGACTGTGGTTGTCACATCAGTACAAAGAAGTCAGCCATCCATGTCATTCCTCCATCCATTGTTACATGAAACAAGAATAGAATATAGTTAGCAATTACAAAACGAAACTACATTCGTATGAAAACTAGAACATTTATCCTCTCTCAATCTCATCATTAGGGTATGTGTCAAGGAATCAGGTTAGAGGGTTTAATCATGTTCAATGCCTCATAATCTGAAGATTAATCATAGGCTGGCTCTCCTAATTGCAAATCATAAAGTGATACTTTAGTTCACAAGAAGGAACGAGGCAGCATTGTAAATAATCCAGAGTTATAATCCAGATCATTAATCTCCATGAGTTATAATCCGGTCATTAATCAAAAGCATCGAGCAAGTAAAACAAAATATCTTGGTTATCAGCCAAGCGGCGAAGCGGTGAGCGGTATAAGCGACATTACAAGAGTTTATACCAACCAATGCAAGCAACGAGGACGAAGCGGAAGAAAAGGATAACGGATGGTTGACCATCTGACGATATACCAATCGGAGGCAAAAGCAAAAAGGAGCATCATTCTTAGTAAAGGGATGGCGGCCCTATGGTTGAGAGAGGGGGGTTCAAAAACAAAACCAAGACCAAGAGGATAGCATCGATGATTGACATTTTTTACAAACCAAGACCAAAGAGAGAATATCTGTTCTTGACATTCACGACCAGTTCCAAACTAACCGAGAAAAAATGACCAAAAACCAAAATCAAAAAGCAGCATCTGTTCAAAAAACCAATTGATAAACCAGATACAAAAACCAGACACAAGAATCCCAAAACCTGTTCCAGGCCATTTTTTCTAAAACCACAACGCAAACTCGAGTATGAACTTACAACTTAAACCTAACAAGTTTGTTCATCATCTTCCTAAATAACCTAACCCTTCAGACAATTCATTTTTCAGAAACCAAGTTCTGATCAGAGAGAGACAAGGAGATGGAATGTTCCGATTCAGAGAGAAAGAGGGTCAGGTATAGAAAGATCTCACCGAGATAACCACTGCCGTCGCGTCTCCAAGGCTCAGAGTTCGCCATCATCGCCGGAATCACGACCCAGACACCTAGGGTTTCGGTAATCCCTTTCAAGATCCACACCGAACCAGTCACGATCTGCAAAATCGAGCGTCAGATTAGCGATGGGAACGAGGAGATGAAGATAAAAGTGTAAGAAAAATAAAGATCGGAAAGTCCGCGTCCACCGCCGTGAGGAGTGATTTCGGCGAAGATTCCGTTCGAGCAAAAAGAAAAGCGAGAAATTGAGAAGCGGAAGAAGTATTTTTCTTTTTGTCTTTTTGCTATTTAAGTTTTGTTTAATAATAATACAAAAAAATAAGTTTTTACTTGATCCATGGCTTAATCTGGCGGTGACACTTATCCTTTGCACGAGTAATGTTTTGGTTAAGTGCATGTACTACACCCTTGTTCACCGTAAACCCTCATGCTTTCATCATTTGATCGCATCCGGCCATCATCCTCGTGATCGATCACACGGATCTTCATCAACGCCAGCGTGTGTCCACCGTGAATCTCCTTGAAGTCACCACGAGATCGGCTGACCTCTTTTGGGCTTGGGCTCTATTACTCTTGACACCCTGTTTGCTTCAATTGTCGACCATTTTCCATTCATTTTTTATAATATTTCATATAATATTTTGTTAAATAATTGCTCTATCAAGTAAATTTGTTGAGTGTTATTTTATCTAAATATTTAATTGGGTTGAAAATTAACATTTAATTCAATTAATTATTTTATTAATTAATTTTATTAAATGGGAGGATTGATTTAATTAATTATTGATAAATTTAATCGGGTGGTTTTATACATACATCTATGCTATTATCGTACTTCTCGATTTGATGTATCCCCATTCGTAAACTTGTATCCCGTCCGTATGGTTTGTAATAGTTTAGGATTAATTTCTTTGTGCGTTTTAATTCTTGTACAATTACGCATTTGTCATTAATTAGAACACATAGCCTCCTCTTGGGCTCCTCATCAGCAGTGAAACATACACAGTGCACACTCGCACACATTCATAGTTTGGTCCTGGGCTATTCTACAGCGACAACTATCCGATCGATTGTTCCAATCGGTCGTTTAGAATACTAGTGCCACGCTAGTTCCACTTCCTAGGAGCATACATATGGCCACCTTGTATGGGCTTTATCGATTTTGTTTGTTATTTCGATCCACTTTACATCTCAACACATATCCAAAATGCTTTCGCAATTAAAGTTCTAAACCTCGATCCAACGTCGAGTTTCTTTTCAAAATAATTTCACAAATAAATTTCTATCTCTCCCTCCTCCCAAGCATATGGTAGTCAGTCCAGTATCGACCCTCGACCGTATGCTTGGTGTCTTTAATTGAATTAATCAACGTGAACCATGTTTCACCTCACTTTTTTCTTAACAAAATCTTTGGGTAGAAAAAGATGATTCGGATGTTTCTGTCCACTCATCCAAGTAATTGGGGTTAGCGTTGAGCGCTTATGGTCCATACTTGTCTCCACATAAAAACAACTCAACTCACTCAAACTCTTTTATCGCTCATATGCGATCATAAAAAAACTCTTTTCGGATAAAGAGGTGCAATAGTCGTTTCAAATCTGACGAGGACTTAAGCTTTTCAAACAAACAAAACAAGTCCTAGTTCAAAGCATTTGAAATGTCTAAGCATACGATTTTCTTATAAAATCAATACAACCAATTCAAAACCTTTTTAAGAGGAACTACGAGTTTTGACTTTCCCATTGCACAAGGGAATATGTAGGCTACGGTTCTAAAACCGTGCAAACTCAAAATAATAATAATCAAGTTTTATTTCTTTTATAACTTAGAGATTAGCGAATATATACACACACGTAGAACTAAATGGGTCCCATCGAGTACGATGGATGTAAGTGCTAACACCTTCCTCTTACATAACCGACTCCGATTCAATTTTTGGTGAACCGTCTTATCCGTTGTTTGAGGGTTTTATCTATATTTTCCCTTTCCTTTTGGAATAAATAAAATTAGGTGGCGATTTCACTAGTTTTAGAATTAATAGATTTTTGAAAATCGAGTTGCTTCACATTCCAACGAGAATCATTACGAAGTCAAAGCGAAATACTTTTCAAAATACTTTTCAAATCAAAAACACAGAAAGCAAGTTTACAAAAAGTGAGATAAGCAATTAAGAGCCCGTAGATAACTAAGGATGGAAAGGATGCTAACACCTTCCCTTTTCTTAATTACCTCCCGAACTCAGAATCTAACAAAGCTCTTTTCCTGTTCTTTTCACCTTCCCTTTATTGGATAAAAGAAAATTCGGTGGCGACTCTTGCTATCCGCAACATTTGCGATAAAGCATAAAACAAACAAGTCGATTCTCCCCGTATGTTACACCTTGATATTGGAACTTCTCTATTGATCTTATTTGTCTACCTCTCAATAAGATCGATATGGTATTAGGTATGGACTGGTTGTCAGCTAAATCAGTATACATTGGTTGTAAAGAGAAGGCTATTTTCATTCCTACTGAGGGAGCTACTCATGTTGATGGGAATTGTTGTACCCCAAAATTCACCCTCTTCTTTTCCGTATTTCTGGATTATAATTCGATTGCATAAACATACATGTAGGTGCATGCATATCATTGATCATGGGGTTACAGGTTCAAAACATCCAATCTGAAAGAAGCAGCGTGCTTTCGGCTATCTCGGTCATTTTGAGCCAAGAATCAATGTTTCTCGGTTAATCTGACTATTTGCAAGATTTTTGGTCGAAGCTTTTGGCTTGGTTCCACAATCTGGAATCATATCAATATATCCTCCAGTTTATCTGTTCGGGTTGGAGGTCATTTCGTCAAGAAAAAGCGAATTTATTCGCTTATTTCTCAATAAAGTGGATTTTGGGTTTCGATGCGTTTGGGCACTCGAGCGTATCTCACAGCTCGTCGGTATTTTCTTATGAATTTTGACTGGCATGTCCCTCTCATTTTATCTATAATTTTGTTTGAAATCGGAAGAAAATTATGTGAGGAAGGTCCCGGAAAATTCAATTTCTCAAGAGGATTAAAGCGAATTTTAGTGCTGAACCGTGTGTTACGCCCACTAAAAGTTCATATCTCTTAGCTGGAAACTCAAAACGGCGGGACTAATTTCTAAAATTCCGTATCGAACCCTTATACAACATTCATTTACAACTCGGGATCTGATTTCTCATCGTTTAAGACCAGTATTTTATTCTTGGATGTAATTTTGAGCTGAACCAAGCAATTTTCATACGGTATAGGAACTTCAAAAATCATATCTCGCTTGTTTTTTATCGAAGCGAGATGGGACCAGTGCCAAAATTCACAAATTTTGTTAGCTTGGTTATCGAAACACTCACTTGCAAATTTTGATCAGAAGACCGTCGTTCGAGGCATTTTCTCCGAAGAGCGCATTGAGAATTCTGCATGCGTCGGACGCCCGAAAATAGTGCTGGAACTTCAAAAATTCATATCACCTTGACCGTTCATCCGATCGCGTCGAAATTTTGATTCTCTCAAGAAAAATCACGTTCCATACATTTTTCGTTTACATTTCGACTTCAAAATTTGCCGGATTAAATTTGTTTTGGTGTGTCACGAAAATCATTTTGATAATCGTGATTAGGACTTAATTGTGGATCCGAGACACTCCAAAGCCCAATTTTTCATATTATAAATATATTTTACCACTCACAAAATTGGTAGAGGAATCATTTGTTAAATTTGACCCAAGATCTCTCACCCTTCTCTCAATTTTCTCTAAACTCAAAGTTGCACAACCACCTCAAACCACCAACAACCACCAAGATTCCAAAACCACCGCGGGAAAACTTTTCTTATTTGTTTCTTCTCTCCTTCTCGGTACAGCCCCATACTCTTCTATTCCTTTCAATTCTCAAGGATCAAATCAAGTTTTCATCAATCAAGAACATTGAAGGCGTTTATGGTGTCGAGGTGAAGAGTTGAAGTTTTCCTCTTCAATTCTCCAAGGATTCAAGATTCTCCTCTCTTATTATCATCAATTCAACTTTGATTTGGTATTTTCTTGGAGAATTACAAGATTTTCCTCATCAATTTCAACTCAAAGCTTCAAGTACAAGTAAGTGCTTATTTACTTAAGTGCTTATTTCAATCAATTTTCAATTGTTGAATTTCTTGAAATTGAATATTGAGATTGCTTGCAAATTCGTGTGGATTCGATTATAGCATTTGTTTTGTCGAATTCATTGATCTTGATCCGTTTTGAAGCCTTAAAGGTGTCGGTTGTGAAACTTTCTACACACTACACACTACACTTGTGTTGTGACTTTGCATTGTATTTAGGTACTTGATGTGAGTATTTTGGATCACATATTATATGATCATGCATCAAGTAATATGTAAATTATTTGACATGCATTGAATCATTAATTTGAGGCTAATTTCGTGCATTAAAATTATGTTGAAATGTAGGAACTAACACCTAGTTTTTAGGTACACTTGCACTACACCTACCCATTATTGCACACAGCTCACATGGACACACTTGAATTCAGACATTATGACATAAGTTGCATCTTTGCATATCCATGCATTTACATGTAAGATAGTTTAACTAATTTGATGTGGTGTTGTTCAACTTTGATGACATGAAAATATGTTGAAATTTAACTTTTCACAACACTTTACCACTTTGCACATCTAATTTCTTTCAACATTCTTACATGTTTGCATAGTATTTAGGTAGTATTTCATTGAGTATGTATCACTTGCACATGATATCATATACACTTGCATTTTATTCATCTAAATACCACAAAACACATTGGAAACAAGTTTATTTGAGTTTGGTGGAAAATAACATGACATTTGAAAATTGATAAAGTTGGACATAATATTTGTTTTGGCTCTAACTTTTGATCCCTAATGAGTTTTTGAATTTTCTTAATGTAAATCATGTTTCTCGAGCCACTCCAAGATCTCCATGAGAGCGGTTTACGGATTTGAACATGTTTGGTCAATTAAGGTCTTCTGACCTTTAGGCGAATATTGTATTTTTGAGCGAGATTTGGCGAACCGTTCGCATTTTTGAGACCATGCGCGTGTGCATAGCTTCCGATATTTTTGATAAATTATTTTGATTGTTTTCTTTATCTTGTGCCTTGTGTTTTGGTTCACTTTTCATATTTATCCATAATGGTGATTTTTGGACTCGAAAGGTGTCGGACGAACCTTTTGTACACTACACACATACACTTGTGGTGTTGATTTTCTTTGTATTTAATGTCTAATACTTGTTCTAACCGTTGAATAACTTCTTGATTAACATTTTGACATGTTTAGGTAGTTGTTACATTGATTTAGAACCTATAATCGAGTTGTATGATTAAGGTACCATGACAACTAACCCTTAGGCGACGATTGATCGTTTGACTTGGTTTTATGCATAACATTGCTTTAAGCATGATTTTCTTGTGCATTTTGGTTGATATCATTTAATATGAGGTTAGATACTGACTTGTATAGTTTTACATCTATTTGAATTTAATAGTTGCTTAATTCTCAAGTTTCGATTAACTTGTAATGTTTAGAAGCATGTTCTTCCTTTGTTGTTTGAATTGACTAGTTGTATGAATATAATACCATATGTTTCTTAGAAACTTTCGATGTTTTATACCATTTAATTGTAGTTAAATGTATGCATTATCTTAAATTGTGAATATAATTTCAAAGCTAACCTTTAATGGTTCGATTCTTAGGAACTAGTTTGATAATTGTATAGTTTTCTAGCTTCCTTTCGCATGTTTAGTTTGTGGTTTTCCCTCTATCTGTTTAGATGTTTAGGAAATATTTAGAGAATGTAGTTGCTGCCATCTATTAAGAACTTACCTCTCATGCTTTGTTTTCTTTGTAAATAATGCATTTTAAGTCATTTTAGTGTAGATTTTTGATTTCTAACTACTCTAGGTCTCTAACCATGTTTAGCATTGCATTTGAGAACTATTGTGATGGATTTAGCTCGATTTTGATATCATTCATGAGTTGTTTTGCATTATGTGTGCGTTGCTTCCCGCTTTTCCATTCTTACGTTGCTATACACATTTACATTCCATCTCTTCACCTTTGGATCATATTTTGACATGTGATGTGAATATGCAGTTATATTCTTGCCTCCTTGTTATTTTTGACATGTTTGTTGATTTGTGCGAGGTACATTGAGGATATTTTGCTTTGTGTTTTCTCATATTTCGAAACACATATACATTGTTTTATACGGATATGTACCTTTGTGCGGTGTTCGATTATTATGAGGACTTGTTTGCTACTGCACATATTGCACGATATCACCTTGTGGATTATATTGATCGAGTTGTTTCTTATCATTGCTTTGTTGATGGCGGTTTACTCGAAGTTTTCAGTATTTTTAGCTCATGATGCTCTTGGATCTTTATCCGTTGGTATTTATTTTACTTTGTTTCTGCATTCTTTTACCGCTTTTCTAGAGCATGAGAAGTAAGGTTTTAGCTTTCCTTGCCATGAGAAGTAGGAATCGAGATGTATGAAGGGGCTTTCGTGGTTGGAGCATGTTCGGGAACCCTCGGTTTATTTAAAGACCCGTTTAGGTAACATTTGCTAATTGTGTTTGGTTTGTTTAAAATCCTCCATCGTATGGGAGGTAATTCTCGATAAGTGTTTATATTTGTGCTTGCATATGTCAAAGTGGTTATGACACGGCGTGGCACCACCAAGAAAAGTCTCGCTTTTATATTTCCGCTATCGAGTCATGATGATATGATGGTCAAGGAAAGGGTCATGATCGATCCCTTGCAGTTCTAGTGCGTGTTAGCTCGGCTACCTTGAATCGTGTTGCTTCCTTTATCGAGTCAATAATAAAAGTGGTAAGAGTTCCCTATTATGACTCTCCACGCTTTCTCGGGATTCACATTTATTGCAGAGCTCGCATCATTTGCTCTTCACACTTGACAATTCATGTCATATGGTGATACTATTCACAGGAATCGGATGTGTCGGCTCCTGGTTGACTCACGGTATGCTCGTTACTGTTCGAGGCTATGGGACTTCCTCCTTTTCCTGCGTATGTGTGCCATTTGTTTGTTTGCATTGCATTGTTTGTGTGCTTCTGTCAAAGCACTTGTTTGCTTCATCCCTTTTTGTCATCTTCGATTCTACATTAGGTAGTGATTCGAGATAGACATAGATTTAGATTACAAACTGTTCCATTCCTTTTTGTCGTCTTGATTCTACTTCGTAGTGAATCGAGATAGACATAGATTTAGGTTGTAAACCTTTGGCATGTTCCCTTAGGATTCTCTTGAATCTAATTTAGGTAGTAATTCGAGTTAGACCTTAGGTTGTAATCCATGCATGATAACATTAGGGATAAAGTTAGATAGTTTTCCCTATTTGTTTCTAGTTTCTTTTGCATCCTTGCATGTAATAAAACTAAAACTTGTTTTCTTTTTCATTTACAAATCAAAACACTTAATAATGGTTCAAACTCCTTTTTCAAAGGTAAAAACAACCAACCAATGAAAACTCCTTTTTGCCTACGGGTCTTCTTTTGTGTTTAAAACTCTTTTTCATAAGTAAAAAACACATAACCCACCATAACAAGTGACCCGAACTACGGCGCTCTGACTTTCCCATTGCACGCGGGAATATGTAAGCATCTTGTCACGGGGCTCGATCGAGCACACTTTGTAAATACTTCCTTCTTTTCCCCGTGTTTTCTTTATTCTTCTTTTCTTTCACATGCATTCTCTTTTAGCATACAAATATAGTGATTAAGTAGTAAATAGATATAAACACACCCATTAGATAGAAAATAGAAGTGGATACCGTAGAGTACTACGGATGTGTGGGGTGCTAATACCTTCCCTTCGCGTAATAGATTCCCTTACCCTATCTCTCGGTCGCAAGACCGTGTCTTATCCCTTTTAGGTTTTCGCGACGCGTTTACCTTTCTCCTGTTGCGAGATAAAAAACGTTCGATGGCGACTTCATTGATATAGTTATCGGATGATGTTCAGTCGGTTGTTTCAGGAATCTGATCGAAGGTACAATTAATTTGATCAATTGCCTTTATGTTCAGGAGAAGTCTTTTCTTTTGGATCTTATTGCAGACCCCGAATCAAGAAGAGTGTATCAGATGTTCCTGTTGTGTGTGAATTTCCTGATGTGTTTCCTTAGGATGTCACTTCTCTTCCTCCAGAGAGGGAAGTTGAATTCTCCATTGATATTGTTCCTAGAATAACCCCAATTTCTATCGACTTGTACCGAATGTCTCATGCGGAGTTGAGGGAATTAAAGAATCAATTAGAAGAGTTACTGGTGAAACATTTTGTTCGACCTAGTGTTTCTCCTTGGGGTGCTCCTATTTTATTGGTCAAGAAGAAGGATGGTAGCATGCGATTATGCATTGATTACCGTTAGTTGAATAAAGTGACCATAAAGAACAAGTATCCTTTGTCATAGATCTATGAACTCCTAGATCAGTTGAAAGGAGCCTGTGTATTCTCGAAGATTAACCTCGGTCGGGATATCAAATTCGGATCAAAAGTTACGATGTGTCTAATACGCGTTTAGGGCGAGATGTGGCCATTATGAATTCTTGTTTATGCCGTTTGGAGTAACCAATGATCTTGTTATCTTTATGGATTATATGAACCGTATGTTCCAACCATATGTAGACCGGTTCGTAGTAATATTCATAGATGACATCTTGATCTATTATATGATGGTGGAAGAGCATGTAGAACACTTGAGGATTGTATTCTCAGTTCTTCGTGAGAAGAAATTGTTTGCAAAACTTAGTAAGTGTGAGTTCTGGATGCTTGAGGTAAAGTTCCTTGGACATGTCATTTCAGGCGTGGTAGTGGACCCATCTAAAGTGGAAGCAGTGATTAATTGGGAACGTCCCAAGAATGCAACCGAAGTCCGAAGTTTCCTTGGTTTAGCGGGTTACTATCGGAGGTTTATAATGGGATTTTACAAATTGGCATTACCTATGACAAGACTTACTATGAAGAAAATTATTCTACTCATGATTTTGAATTTGCTGCTATTGTGTTTGCACTCAAGGTGTGGCAACATTACTTGTATGGAGTCTACTTTAAGATGTTTAGCAATCACAAAAGCTTGAAGTATCTCTTTGATCAGAAATAACTCAACATGCGGCAGAGAAGGGGATGAAGTATTTGAAGGATTACGATTTTGATTTGAAGTATCACCCCAGGAAAGCCAATAATGTTGCAGATGCCTTGAGTCGGAAGGAAATCCGAGTTGCTGAATTAATGGTGTTAGAGTTTGATATCTTGGAGAAATTCATGAATCTTAATATACAATTTGAATAGGTGCCTACTGGTGTACTAATTAGTAATCTTAATTTTGAGGCGTATTACGGGAAAGAATCAAATCAGCGCGTGTATTGATGTGGACTTGCAAGCTTAGGAGAAATTTCCAGAATTCTCTCAAGCGTCTGATGGAGTTATTATGTTTAGGTGACATGTGTGCCTAACGATGTGATGTTAAAAAGGACGTTGGATGAATCCCGGAAAAGAAAATTTACCGTTCGTCATGGATATACCAAGATGTATCAAGACCTAAAAGGGAGTTTTTGGTGGGCAAGCATGAAGAAAGATGTTGCTGGTTATGTGGAGCAGTGTGGTGTATCTCAGCAAGTGAAGATAGAACACCAAAGACCAGGTGGTATGTTGCAACCGTTAGATGTTTCTACATGGAAATGGGACAACATATCTATGGATTTCATTGTGGGATTACCTCGTGTTTTAGGTGGTCATGATTCTATTTGGGTGATTGTAGACCATTTGGAAGTCTGCACATTTCCTACTGTAAAACCGCTCATAAAGTACCTCATCTAGTGACTATTTATAGCGAAATTGTGAGATTTCATGGTGTGTCGTCTAGCATTGTGTCGGATAGAGATCCAAAGTTCACTTCTCAATTTGGAGGCTTTTCAGAAATGGGAGCGAAATTAAATTTAAGCACTTGAATCATCCTTAGGCGATGGACATGAGAGAACCATCGAACCATTGAAGATATGTTGAGGGCTTGTATTCTAGAAAATGGTGGAAGTTGGAAGGATCATTTATCGTTGATAGAATTTGCGTATAACAAAGTTACCACTCAATTACAAGCATGGCACCATAAAAGCTTTGTATGGAAGAAAATGTCGTTTTCTTTGTGTTCGGAAGTTGGTGAAAAAGGAACTCTTGGATAGGAAATAATTCAAGAGGCAGTGAGAAAATTAAAGAGATTCGAGAAAGATGAAGAAAACTCGGGAATCAAAGAGTTATGCGGACAAGAGGAGGCCCTTGAGTTTTGAAGAAAGCGACCATGTACTTGAAAGTGAATTGAGGCTTAGATTGAAGGAACCGTTTAAAGTTCGGAAGCTTATTACGAGGTATGTGGGACCGTGTCGGATCATGAGATGGGTAGGCGGTGGTATATCGAGATAAGCGTTACCTTCGTCACTATCCGGATTACATGATGTAACGCCCGTTTTAATTAATATTATATTATATTAATATTTTTGAGTTACCGTTTGGCGATTGTTTTGCGGCGAGAATATTTATATTAATCGATATATCTATTAATATATTTGGCGACGTTTAGTTCGATCCGGTTTTATTCCGTTCGGTTCGGTAAAATATTATTGGACCGATATTTAATTCCGAATTAGTTTAATTAATTGAGTTAATAATATTATTAGATATTATTAAGGTGTTAATTAATAAAATAATTAGGGTGTGAGGAGTTATTTGGTAGAATTGGGTTTACACCTTGGCTAGTAAGAATACACCATTATAAACCATTTCGTCATTTCTTTCCATTCAAAAATACCAAAGCCAAACTTAGCAACTTGGAGAGAAAGAGGGTTTTGGAAGAAGAAGAAGAAGAAGAAGAGCAAGAGCAAGCTTGAGGTTGGATTTGTTGAATCATTAAGAATCATCCAAGCACTTGAGGTAAGGGTTTGATTTTCCACTTCCTATAGTTAGGGTTTGATAGGTATATTGTGAATTTGGGATAAAAATTGATGTTGTGGTTTATGAGTTGTATGTGTGATTGTTCAAATAACTTAGAAATGTTGGGTTAGGAGTATGGATTGGTAGTGTTTTATTGCTAAGCTATTAAGGATAAGTTGCTAGAATGAAGAAAAGTAAGAAAACTGTAAAACTATGAAAAACTGTTAACTGTTGAAAAACCAGAAGCCATGGAACGAAGAAGAAGATGAAGTGGTGGATGAAGGACGTGGGAGGCGCCCACCTCATGGTGAGGGGCGGCCGTCCCAGCCTTCATGGAACCCGCCTCCCCCTTAAGGCACCCCTAGGGCGTCCGTCTCATGGGGCTAGGAGGTGTGCAACGGAATGCTGTCTGTTTTCTGTTTTTCTGTTGTTCTGCATAATTGGTTTTCCTGCATAATTCTCAGTTTGGTTCTGTTTCTTTCCATTTCCTTAATTCCATATACTACTAGTTGGTAGTAATAAAATATAATTAGGGCATTGTCATACCCCAAAATTTTCCCTCCATCTTCTCAAGATATTTCATACAGTCGTACTCGAGGATTCCTCGAGAGTTGATCGGATAAACTCCTCATGGACAATCAACCCAAACTAGGGTTTGGCAAGTCTCGAGATAAAGATGGACTTCAACATCTCCAATGGTCATCATGCCTCCTATGTTTCAAAGGCTCTCCATGTCAGTTTCAAGCTCCTGAGTCAAGTTTCCTCGAATGATTGCTCGAATGGTTGAAAATCGGTTGTATTGGACAAAAAGTCAAGCTGGTCAACATACAGATCAAACTTCATAATTTTGGTCAACATCCTCATTTTGAAGTTACATTCATAATTTGATCAAGGGTTGATCATGATTCACCAAGAAAACTCAAGAATTGCACAAAGTCAAACTTTCTAAATTAGGGTTTCTAGGTGAAAGCGTCAACCAAACTTTGTTGGTCATAACTTTCTCATACTTTATCGAAAGTTTCCCACAAAAGCTCATTTGAAGGAAATTCAATTCTCTACAACTTCATGTCTCACAAGAATGTTCAAAAATGCTTCATTTGGAAGGTATGGATTAAAACATTAGGTCCTTTTCAAAAGTCAACAAAGCGTCAACATTTTGTTTTGAAGATATATTGAGCATGGAACCTCAATTGAGATGAGACCAAAAGGTTGGTTAGAGGACTCTTAGAGCTTTCCAAAAGACTAATAACACTAAAAAATGTGGAAAATTGAGCAAGATACACCATTCACAAGTTGGGCAATTTTGAAGAAGTGCACAAAGAAATGCTTCTAAAATAAAATGTTTTGCAAATGGGCTTACTTTTCTTCATCCAAACTTGTTCCTTATGCAATTAGAATATCCAAGCCCAATGCCAATTTTATTTTATTTTCTATTTAATTTGGAATTTATTCATTTAAATACAAATTAAATTTAAAAATAAAGTATAAAATCAAAATTAAATGCAAACTTGATTTTTCCTTCTTCCTTGAGATCAAGCAACTCAATAAAGCTAGCAAATTTTGAAATTTGGATTGATATGGCAAGATTTGATTGAAAATTGTTCAAAAGATGAAAATTTGATTTGGTACAAAATCAAATATGTTTTGCATTGAATAGTGATTGATTCTTTCTCAAATCGACTCGAATCCTTCTACTATATATACCTGACTCATGCCACACGAATTAGGGTAGAAAAGCGGTTGGAGAAACCCTATTGAAGCTCAAAAACCCGTGACCTTCAAGCAATTGCAGCCCTAGTTCCGGCCGTTTTCAATTGGTTTTGAGGTGTCCATTGCATTCCTTGATACCTGCGGAGTCGATCCGGACCCTTACATCATCCAAAAGCATCGAAATTAAGAAATCACGAATCGGTTTGTTCATCTTTTTTCAAAATTGTGTTTCATTATTCATGCATTATTAACAGTTTTGATGTTTGTTTCATGCTTAGAACAAAGTTTGCAAGCAATGGGCGAGTTAATGGTGTTTCTATGGCACGGAACTCGATATGCCATGATTAGGGTTCTTGACCACGATTTAGGGTTTTCCTTAAGCGGAAAAATTGGACCTCGAGACCATTACCAATGCATTGAGCGATGTCAGATCGAACCATGGTCTTAGAATTCATTTATATTACTTGTGTATGATTTTTGATTTTGCGAGGCGTGGCGTCGAACAATGGCCGAATTTTCAAAAATTCAAAGCGAATGAGATGAAGTTTGGCGCGGAGGCGAGGCAATGGGAGGAGGCAGCGTGCTTGTAATCCATTCGCTCCGATTGATGACACGCGTGCTGCCGGCTCGGATGGCAAAGGTGTGGGGGTATGAGAGCAAGGTCTCGATTCGATCCTTGGCCATGGCAGAAGTATTTTACATAGTTTACAAACTTTTCACATTTTCTTATTTATTTAATATATTTCATGCATTTTAATTCTTTTCATAATTTTTATTCATGCATTAAAATTGTCAAAAATATTTTCCTTTTGCATTTATTTTCATAAAATGTTTATTTAATTTATAAAATTAAAAATATTATTTTGCATGCATATTTAATTTTATTCATGATTTATCATTCAAATCACTTTTAATTAGTTTTAATTATTAAATCTATTCAAAAATCCCAAAAATTATTTTAGCATATTTATGTTATTTCCAGCATGAAATATTTTCTCATTCAAAAATTTGCATTTTACTAACATTTTCCTCTTATTCGATTCCTCTCGTATTTTAGATTTCTCATTCTCTTGCGGGTTGTCCCGTTTAGACGATTTCTTTTATCGTTTTCTTTTTCCAATTATGTAACTGCTCATGGGATGTAATAGCTTAATTAGGCTTTTATTTTCCACGTTTAAATTATGTATACGCCCCAAAGCCATGTAATAGCGTGGGACATTTATCTTTCCGCACTTTACTTTCGCATTTACTTTTTGCACCTATAAGCGCTAGTAATTAGGCGTGTATGGCAAGATAAAATTGAACATAGATCACTCATAACTCCAAGATAAAATATCTGAATCAACACACTTCTTCATGCCCTTAGGGTAATTCTCTCGTTGCCTTATGAATTCAAATGGTCAGTCCCTCGAGCGTAGAGGTATTCTATGCCGTTGCCTTCAAAACAAATCATCATAGTCCCTTGATACAAGATCATAGACCCACGATGTAAGCCTCGAATACATGATCTTGACCCTCGATTGTTGCCTCGAAAATGATGATAGTCCTTCAGATGTGCTAGGATACTTCCCTGAGTTGCTTTCTATGACCATCCGATGTCCCTTGAATGTCCGCACATCCAGCGAATAGGTTACCTACCAACCAATGGTATGGATAGCACTATTCTAAAGGAATAAAACAATAAAAAAAAGCGACCAATTAAGGTAGGTAATAAGACTTTTAGTTGCTTGCTCTATCAAAATACTTTTCACACCTCACACTTTTGTCAAAGATCAAATTCTTTTCAAAGCGAAACATTTCGAACACTTTGTATACATTCCTACATGAATCATTACAAAGTCAAAGAAATGCCTTTTCAAAACATTTTTGTCAAGCATACAGAAAGCACAATTTTAAAGTGATCTAAGAGCAACTAAAGCCCGTAGATAACTACGGATGGAAAGGGTGCTAATACCTTCCCTTTTCATAACCTTCTCCCTTACTCGAGAATCTAACGAAGGTCTTTTTTGTACTTTTACCTTCCTTAATTGGATAAAAGAAAAGTCGGTGGCGACTCTTGCTATCCGCACATTCACGATACAAAAACCTACAAAGTCAGTTCACGTATTCAGAGTGGCGACTGTAGAGACTCCTAAAGAGAAATGCCTTAGGGATTTCTAGATCACCTTTATTGCTTTTGTTTGACTTGCTTGCTTTATCTTTTAGGGTTGCTTGGGTATTATATTTGTGGGGATCCTACACGGATCAGGTTTCCTTTTAGGTAAGTAGCAATAATCGTCGCGACCGTTAGGCGTATATCGAAGCAGTCAACATGATGGCTTCGTTAAGCGTGACACTTTGGATGTCTGATACTCTTCCCAAAGTTGAGGATAGTATTTGGCTTCTTGTGGTGTCATCGGCACTAACTAAACTTTAGAACCTTAATTGACATCTTGGCCATTAGAAGGTAGCGAGATGGCGGCTTTAGTGCGGGTAAGGTTGATGATACGATGCTCGCTCATTGAGATCAGATTTTGGGATATTTTCGATTGACCACTAGTCGTATTGAAATAAGCGCCTCGAGAAGATCAATGATGTGAGATTCCTAGAACAGAGTTACTATTATAGGATAGGATGAACCAACTCGAACTTTTGGTAGGGTAATCACATACCTCATGCAAGCCTTAAACCTAGGCTCATTGTGAATTGTTTGTGTGTATAAACATGACATCATGACATCATCGCATTGCATATCATTTCTAACTATTTCAAGGACACAAGGATTTATCTTTGCTCTGTTTTGTAGGGAATTATGGCTAGAAAGACTATCCGAATCAACTTCATGGGTATACCTTCTCGGCTCAAAGTTGGTTTGGAAATTCCCGACCATGCTCGGTTCATCAAAAGACATGGTTATCCACTTGACTTGGTTATCTCGGTTTTGAAGAAGATATGATGCATGTCCTATTCGGTCTTTGATCCGAAACATCATTGCTTGGAAGAGTTCTCTAAGCTACTTGGGATACCTATTCTTGACCAAATGCCATTCACCGGTTTAGAAAAGGTTCCTAAGTTCGAAGACATTGCATCGACCTTACATCTTAAAGCAGGACATTGAAGCCAATTGGGAAACATGGAGTGGAGTTAAGGGTTTACTTTCCAAGTTCCTAATTAAGAAAGCGAGAATTCCTCAAGGTTATGAGTTTCCATGCATTCGAAGACATTGTGGCCTTACTAATCTATGGTTTAGTTCTATTCCCTAACTCGGATCAATTGATGTCAGCGCCATCAAGTTGTTTCTTACCGTAATCTTGTGCCTACCTTACTTGGAGATATCCTACATTCTCTCCGCTTTCGTACTATCAAAGACAAGGAACTCTCGTATGTTTTGCATACCGTTGCTTTCAAGGTGGTTTATTTCACCTTCCTCCATCAGTTTTGAAGAATGAACAAAGGTTGAGATGGTCTCAAAGGCTAATGTCACTCTCCATTCGGATATCCGTTGGAGTCTTTTCTCTCAAAAGGACTTCACATTCATTGAGCGTTGTGGAGATTCCCTAATGTACAGCTACTTGGTATAAGGAATTACCTGACCCTTCTCTAGCTCTCGTCGGTTTGGTTTTAGAAGAGATGGTCCTCATGATATGCTTCTCAAGACATTGTGTTCGACTCTGACCCGCGATCGAATTCAAGCGAAGGTTCATTTGCGCACAGGGCATGGTAAAGAAGAGCGATACCAGACTTTGGGGCACGAACTCCATTCCTTGGAACCTTACCTCAATGGTGCGAGCTTGAGGCTCAAAACCTCATGATGCCATTCGCCCGTTTTACAGTAATTATGGAACTGTGGCTATAGGTGGCGTACTATCTTGATTCTCCATCTGACATGCCTACCGATTTTGAAGACTTGAAGAGATCTTGGATTCACCTAAAGGAAAAGGATACCTTTGAAGCTCGGTGTTACGAGTAGAGAGAAAGAAGTGCTAGAGTTGACCAAGCTACTTCACGAGGAAGCGAAGCATCAGCGCTACCTCGGCATCAAGGCAGCGATGGAGACTTAGAGCTTTAGGGTTTATATGTTTTTTTTTATTGTCTTGAACTATCTCTTGTACTTAAAAAGAAAAATAATAAAAGTACTAATAAATGTTTGTTCATTGCTTGTTTAACAAATTTAAATCTCTAAGGTCCTTGAAAACATTGCATCACATTCGCATAAACATTGCATATCATATAACATTACATCAATTACATTGAAGATTGGTTTTCTCATTCTCTCATTATTTATTTTAGCGAAAATGGCTCTTGAGCAGACTGTCAAGGATCTTCAAGCTCGAATGCTGAGTTTGATGTTCACCAATTTGGTCCAAGGCCAGAGGATCGAAGCTCATCAACAGAAAGAAGAAGGTTGTTGTTCTTCTCGACATGGGAGAGACTACAAAAGGTGGTCCCTAAGGTAGTCGATCGGATAGAGCTCTCGAAGGAAGTATCAAGAGGAGGATGAGCAAAGTGACAAGGGTGATGGCGGTAGTCGTGAGCACGAAAAACCTGATAATGGCGGTACTCACGATGAAGATGACAAGTACAATGACGAAGACCGTGTGAATCTTGGAAACTCAGAAGATGTCAAGGCTAAATTTTGATGATCCGAGTCTTGTTCCTGGCGTTGTGATTCCTCCCAAGTTCAAAGTTCAACTTTTGCCAAATATGATGGCATGTCTTGCCCTAAGCTACATTTGAAGTCCTATGTTGGAAGATCAATCCCCGATGAGCGAGAAGTTGTGGATGCCTTATTTTCAAGAGAGTTTGTCAGGAACTCAATTGGGTGGTATTATCGCTAGAGAATGACCGTATCCGTACTTGGGTGACTTGGACACTCTGAGGCCGATATGAGTACAATCTTTGAATTGACACCTACTGCATGCAACTACAAAGCATGTCTATGGGTCGTGATGAGAAGTTCAAGGGTATGCTCAGTGGAGAGATCTAGCAGGCGAGTTCAACCACCCTTGTCGATAGGGAGTTGGTTGATATGTTTATGGGGACAACAGCGGGTCCATTCTTCAATCATCGATTGGAAACTCTTGATCAGTTCAAGTGATATTGTGACGAACACATTGGGCTGGCATCAAAATTGGGAAGATTCGGAGTAAGACATCTTAATCTTTGAAGAGATCTTTGGTGGTAAAAAAAGCTAATCATGTGTAGTCGAGCGGTAGGACCGGCCGATGCTCAATCTGGGAGAGCGGTTGTGATCTCGACCTACATCAGCCTGACCTCACGCGAGACAACGTGGCGTAGCCGGCGCCACGAAGGCGTTCTGAATCGACATGCCATTGTCGCAAGCCTTGCAACAGCATGTTGAAAGCGGTGATTTGCAAGGGATCCTCCTCAAAATGTCAACACTTCCTCTCAGAGATCTGATCCTAATGCTAAGTGTGCTTACCACTCCAGCGTGAGGGCACGCAACGACAATTGTTGGGCTCACGAAGAACAAATTCAAGACATGGTGAAGCTAAGCGGATCAGTTTGATGACCCTCCATTTGAGACTCGAGATATGATGTAATGCCTAACCATGACAAGAGTTCTAATCTTTTGTTGGTGACGATACTTATGTTTT